>JAMKCH010029439.1:0-186168 GCA_023653785.1 Ophioderma brevispina
GACGTCACATCCATGACAATTGACATCACTCAGATTCAAGAGTCTAGCTCATTCACGTAGCGTTGCACGTCGTCCGTACCTACCTCCTACGACGCTACGTGTGATAGTGCATTGAAAATGCCGGGGTGGGTGCGCAGCGGATCCGATGCGGGATAAGCAAATTCGGAATCAGTACAAAAAGGTGAAAGAGCACTTATTGAAAATCAGTTTAGTACCTTTGATGTAGTCCTAATTATACGCACATTGTTTCCTTGACTGATTTTCCATTCATGGTTAAAATCTGATGATTTTGAAACGGTGATTTCTTTATTTATTTTTTTATTTATTCATTTGGCAGACACAGCAATAAACAATACAAAGATCAGAGATTTAAACTACTTAGTTCTCCAGGTAGACAAGGATGTATATATTTATTAATCTTTCCCTGGAGATGGCCAGCGCACGATAGTGTTGAAAAAAAAACCCATGTGCGCTTGGCCAGATTCGAACCGGCGACCTTCGTATTACATGCACGACGCTCTAACCGACTGAGCTATCAAGCAGGGTCGGTAGAAGAGCGATAGATATAAAAATGAAACCTTATGAGCTGCCAGGGAGTGCTGAGAAGCACAAAAAGCACTGTCACCAAAGGTGCAGCACTCCCTACTCAGAAGATCCCAAGACAACATAGAAATTCATACATCAAAATAATTGCACACATCAAAATATTGCACAAAGTTCCAAAAATTAAACTGAACTATGCAAAAACAAAATAATTAAGACCAAAGGTTGATATAGTACAAAATTAAATATGCTAAAAATGTACATGAATGTGTGTGTATGTGAGTGTGTGTGTGTGTGTATGTGTATATGTGTGTTTGTGTGTGTGTATGTGTGCATGTGTGTGTATGTAGGAGCTATCTTTGTTGTGTGTATGTGTCACAATGCCTGTGTGAAAGTAAATGTACAGTGCATGCAAGTGAGGTAAATGAGTGTTATGTGAGTATATTGATAAAAAAACCTAGATTTTCTTAAAATGTTCCCTTAGAAGAGTTTTAAAAGAACTAATACTGCAAGTGATGAGTGAGATTCTAATGAGACGAGGGAGAGTTAACCAGATAACTGTTAAAACCCAAATTTAAACATAGCAGTCGCCCCCTGGATTGTACACAGATCGAATCTGTGTGAGTGGGGTATAACCCACATTCACATGATTTTTATGTGAGTCTTGTTGACATGTTTTAACATTTGCTTTTTATCCTCTTACCTTTATGAAAATGTCCGATGATAAACAAAATCACACTTACCGGACAGTTTTACAACAAGATGCCAGGTTGAATTAAAAAAAGAAGAGCGAAAAAGGTGTAAATAGATCAAATTATTCTCATGTTACTCAACGATTCTGCTTGTTGACAAATAAAACAGCATGATGACCTGAGGTAATACAGATTGGTGACCTCTTGGAAGCCGAAACACCAACGTCAGATTTTATACGCGTAAAAAGTTTAACTAGGGGGTTTCAAAAAAACTGACTATATATGCTTTATATGAACTTAATATTTGTAATATCCATTGTTTAAAACTTCTCCCCTCCTCTTCGTTCGTTCCCCCACCCCTCCCCTATCTTCCCCCCTTTGTTAATCTCCCCCCTCCTTCCTCTTCCACCTCCTCCCCCCCCTTCCCCCCCTTCTCTCCTCCCCCGTCTCCTGCCTCTTTTTCACTTCCTACCCTCCCTGTTTTCCAGTTTATTTATTTACCTCTCACAGCATACACACAATTCTTATCACACTTAATGTGGCGAAGAAGAACTGTTTCAAATATCATGTTACCCCAGAGAAAATGTTTAGACTGGATAATTGCCATATCCAAATTACTACTAAACTATCCCAGATTCAAGCAACTTCAAGCAAACAATCATCAACCACTTAGAGAAACTTGACTAAGCAGATACCCATGCGCACGCTGTGTTGCTGTCCGTTGGCGTCACTTGAAGTGTTGACAGTATACAGAGACATGATTAATTAAAGGAAGAAGAAATACTATTTTTAGCAGAATAAGAAATTTAATACACAGTGTGTACACAGTCAAATGCTGTACGGGGAAAATTGCTGCACGTCTTGTTTTTTACTCGTTTTTGGGGTTTTCTTCTGAGTGCAAAATTAAATTTAAAACTTGTGAAAGTGTTTTCGATTCGTAAGGATGAATGAGTTATTTTTTTTAAAAATATAAATTAAACCAATGACAAAAAATTTCACAATCTTAAATTAAAAATCACAAAAAATAATTATCGCTAAAATAGCTTGCAACTTTGTTTACTAGCAAGGGGTCAAAGTGCATGTCATCACATGGATTTCATTCAGGCTTGCACGAAGAGTTAAACTTTCACTCAGGATTTTCACCCCGTTTTTGGTCCCTTCACGTTTGCATTTGAAATTGGCAATGTGAGATATGTACCATGACTATGGTAAGACTATATACGCCACCAATTTTTGTATGTGAAGCTAGACAATGTTAGTCATATATTGCAGGGTAAAGCTTTCAATTGCGATGTGATGAATCAACATGGTTGAAGTCAATGTATATAGACGTGTGTGTGTGGTAGAGGGTTGCCGCTGGGCAAAGCCGATGAACCACACATTCATGGGTGTCAGGGGGGGTAGGACATAACAACCTAAAACAGAAACCGCAAATTCAAAACGCCATCAACTTCTGGGTGCTAGTCTGTCAAAGGACTTAACGAGAGGAGGGCGCTCTCCGCTACGAACGGTTCACACAGACTTGACTAAAAGACTAGGCCTGCGTCACGAATATTAAATCTAAATGACCGTTATGGAAATTACACTATTTGCACGGGGTAATCCACTAACCACGCCGGATTTGAAGGCAATAATAGGCTTCGTTAATTATCATATATTATAAGATCTTTTGAACAAGGGTTTATAGAGATGATTTTAATGTCAATGGGACCGAGACTTGCAATATTAAATGCACGTAGAAGTTTCCCAAATTACGTTGAAATCCCAATGCCCCAAACGAGACAGAATCGTGTCCTTACCCCCCGATGGGGATGTGTACCTGGATGTCAGGTTTTTTCTTTAGGAATAGGCATGAAACACGGTTATTTTCGCTGATTACCATGGCATTAAATTACGTATATACAGCCGAAAGTGGGAGACGACTGTGTTTGGTATTAATTTGTTAATTTTTCGGGTAATTTTGTTGCTTTTATGGTCACATATTTCACGGATGTGTAAGCATGAGATGTGCACCGTTATATTTTTAAACTCGAGCTAGTAGTAGTCAAGTAGGGCTGCTAAGGCAATCAAAGTTTTCATATATGCAGATTCGTGTCATAGAGGACTGTAAGTGTAACGGATTACAAAAATTCTTGACTTTGTGGCACATATGGACTGCAGTGGACCCGATATTGAAATGAACGCCGACTCTGATTAGGGGAGGAGATAGTAGGGGCTATTGTAGCGGAAAAAAGCCAGGAGCAACCTCGGGCTACTCAGAGTCATGCACCACTATACTCCATTTAGCTTCCTCGAGTCAGTGACATCAGCGGGTTCAGAAAGGGTTTTGCGTGTGCATTTTCGGCACCGCATTTATACGTGTGCCTTGGATTCCAGCGCTTGAATTAACGCCCACCTTTCTTGATCGAGACAAACTCTACGACTATCCATCGGTCCATTCAAACTGTCGAGAGAGTGTAAATCGGGCAGGCATGCATTGTAGGAAAAAATCAACAATAGACTTTGAATGTAAATTAGTTACTCGCAGTTCAACGCACTTGCAAAGACTTAAGCTTCCAGATCGGATTACTTTTTTCACTGAGGATGCTTAAGCAAGGATTAACCAGTCATGTTTTGGTTTAACTTTCCTCCCATTTCTGGTACATTTAGACTTCTAACTGTAAATGCAGTGGCATTTACGGTTAGAATATTTCGAATAAAACATCACTGACTCGAGGAAGGTAAAGAGCACTATCATCATGACTCCTGAGTCTATACTCGGGTACGTAGAACCCCTTTGATGAGTGCATACTTCCTGGTTGTAAAAGGGGCATAGCTATCAGCGCATTATGGCGCGTGGTCAGTGACCCAGCAACAGCAGCCTTGCTTCGGTGGCCAATCACTGAATCGGCGATGGAGGCAAGTACATTTTTCCCGCAGTAAATACACAGAGAACCAGGACCAGGAAGTACTAGTTTTGGTAACCAGAACCAGAGGTCAATGTTATCTTTTAACACTACTCGTTATCATCTACTGACCTCTGGTTCTGGTACTTCTGATTTCGGGGCAATGTACATGTAACCAGAACAGGCTAAATTTGTGAAGTGCACGCCATTTCATGCTGCTGTACACTTACCAATAAACTATAATGTCCAAATAACACTCCAGTTGTGTGCTTTAGATACTCGGCCATCAACCTAGGTACCATTCATATTTTGATATGTCCTTCTAGAGCAATAAATTGATGTAAATATAAGGCACTTTTGCATTTCTCGAGAGAAGTTGTCAACCCGTTGTTTACTTCCAATTTTGATGCATGCGTATCGACGGCTTGTCAGGTAGCTAGATCTATCCCATGGGCATATTGAACTTGAAAAAGAACACGCTCATTTGGTCTTGTTGGAGTGATTGAACGTGTATGGCGTTTGTATCATTATTGAATGTGTATCTTTTACCAGTGTTCTTCCCACAATGCAATTCTTCCAATACAATATTTGCACTGGTTGTCACATGAATTATAGTGCCAAAAAGGAACTCATCCCAATCTTGAAGTACAGTATACCTTTCGCCTATGAGAAATCATGTTCCATAATGCAAGCAAAGCAACATACACAGCATTTAATCTTCCCCATGCCCAATTCCAGGCAGTAAGTGTGTATCCATGTGTTAGTAACTACTATTTTTTTCACACTACATTGGCATTGTAATTGATAAAGTAGGATGCATTCAGAGTTTGTAATGTTCCTTCTACTAACAATAAGCTTACCCTGTTATAAATTGCTCCAGTAGTAATTTCCTTTTCGAATTCAATACGCCTGTGGGATAGATCTAGCTACCTGGGAATGGATATGACATGATGCAAACAAAACTGTTTATTTAAATTGGGAGCCGCCCAAATAGCCTCTTAGTTTGAAAAAAATCCTACTCTCCTACCGTCCATTCAGAAAAGATATCATGTTACTACTTCTCTGGTTCAAAATACCGGGCCAAAATAGCTCGAAAAAATCTTGATTTATCTTCATTTAAAACGACTACGCGTTCACAATGTCCTGGCCCGACACCGTCGCGAACACATTTGAAGTCGCGTTCAAACACTCCAAACAATACCCATATATACTTTGTCACGTGTATGACCCTGGTATGACCAGGGTGTGACCTTTAACCCCATACTGCTCATGGTTTGGACTTAGGATGAAACTACCAATCTGCGTTGATCGAAAAAATCAAATATCATTATTTTTCAGTGGTTTTGAAGCTTGAAACTGCCACATATGGAAGAGAAGGTATGTGAGATTCTTCGTATCATGGAAATTTTCAGGTAACTTGGTTTTGTTGTTGTAAATCGAGTAGGAAATACTTGCTTTCTTATATGGTCATTGCCCTGCTATAGCTACGTACTGAAACCAGAGGGCC
This sequence comes from Ophioderma brevispina, assembly GCA_023653785.1. Taxonomy (NCBI): domain Eukaryota; kingdom Metazoa; phylum Echinodermata; class Ophiuroidea; order Amphilepidida; family Ophiodermatidae; genus Ophioderma; species Ophioderma brevispina. The sequence continues at coordinate 5,628 of JAMKCH010029439.1, forward strand.
GTTCAATGGTAATGTTCAATGTTTAAGATAATGGCAACCCTATGGATTCAGTTACTGGAACTACAGGAAGTATGCACTCATCAAAGTAGGGTGTCTGCTCACTGCAGTACTGATGTCCATCACACTAACACGTAAAGCGAACTGTAGAGCGAGGTGAGTGACAGCACTGTACCCAAATGGCCTCGTCAACAAGGTCACGGTTTATTCCGTACATGTTGCTATGGTAGCTAGGACAATCTCTCATGGGGACACTTATTTCTTTAAACTGTGATAATACAGGCCTATATTTTTACCCAGTTTTTTATTTATACTACAAATAAAATCCCATTACTCAATGGTGTATTTAAAATTTTAACTGGGTTGTCTTCACTAGACTTTAAACTGTGTTCAGGGTCATTGTTTACTTTATCCATTCCTTTATGCCTTACTGAATTGCATCCTTGACAGGCCGTTAGTGGGTGTGCAGACCTAATTCTATAGGTGATCATCCGTTTATTGTCCATTCGATTATCCCTTTGTGAGGCGTTTTTGGAGGCATTCCCTTGCAAGACCGAATTCTTCGAAGACCGAACTAATTATCTTATTGCCAATTTCATTCATAAGGATTTATATTAAGTCGCACTTCCGTATTGACAGTCATCTTGTTCATCTTCACCGCATTTTGTCTAATGAACACTGGGTGTGGCGCCAGCAAGGAGCTGGCAGGTTCAGCAATGACTCCCGCTGCATGTCAATAAAAAGAGGAGACATTCATGATTTACGGCCTATTTATTTATTAGTTTACTTTTTATTGGGGGGGGGTGAATTTTTTTCATTTGTTTCTTTCCTTTCCTTTTCTGTTTCATATTTAAATTTCCTTTTTTCTGTTATCCAAACTATATCTGGGCAGTCGCATGATTTGTTTTGCTGGGTGTGATGTCATCCATGTTTTGAGCACAGCCGCTGTAAAATATGAGGTGACCCAAATACGAATATCAGATGGTGCACCTATCATATGCATGAGCCTACATATTTCACAAGTTTAACTAACCAGAGTCTTAGAACACCCTGTTATTTGAACATGTTTTATGTGCTTTTCTCTTTATTTTCTCTCTCCCCATTGCCATTAAAGACTTCCGCATTGTTTCGTTTTATCCTAACTATCTGGGCAGTCCCATTATTTACTACATTAACTAATCACATAAAACCACCCCTATGGACCCTAACATCAACACATGGCAACGTCAGAGCTATGGCAGCACCATAAGATTTACATCCGTCCAATTCAATAGGCAATTAGTGCATCTCTTAAATCCACTTAACACACATGACGTCACCCTATTGTTTTTTCGCTCCATTATTTTGCACGAATGGAGCGAAAGTAACAATAACACGCCATTCGTAACTCAGAAAAGTGACTGCTTTCACTGAGTTTTACGAATGGCGTGTTATTGGATACATTCGCTCCATTCGCGCAAAACAATGCAGGAAAAACAATACAAAGCAGGTACAATATGGGCACAATTTAGAAATAGATTTGCATTTGATAAAAATCACATGAAAATAACGATATCATACCCATACAACGAGTTAATTTTTGGTTCGTTCCTTTTTAGTTTGTGTGTTGTGTTTATTTTTTCTAGTGTAAGTTATGAATCTCACAAGAATGTCGTACTTTTTTTATTATTTTGGATGACTTGGAGTATTTCAATACATTTTTCAACTATATAAATTCTTTGTGTTTGAGAGTAATTTTTGAAATTAGACTTATTTGATCTTATATTTCATGCATGGTTGATCTACTTTTATTTCATTTATTCCTTCAACTTTTGTTTATCGTGTATAGCCTAGAATATTTTTGTTCAGTATTGTTTTTTTTAATTTGTCAAAATCTAACCGAAACTTGCTGGTTCTTTGTATCTTTTGTGCGTTTTCTTTATATGTATTTAATTTGTGTTTCCCTGTTTATTTGATCTAAGCTTCAATCATAATCATAGTATTTTTCTACTGTAACAGTTGTGTAAAGTATATGCATGAATTTCAGTTTGTTTCATATGAAATTATGCGACGTAAAATTTCATTTTTTTTTTCATTTTAAAAAGACGAGGACATTTCTAGGAAGCAGCGCCCCATTTTTTTCGAACCTGAGTTTTTGCATTATTTGAAATGCCTATCAACATATTCTATCACACATGAAGTGAATAATTAAGCTGAATACACCATCTTTTGTAATAAGATGATAATTTAGTATGCTTTGATTTTTCTGCCGTGCACGACAGAAAAATCAAAGCATGCTTTCTATAGAGCCAATTAAAGGTGCAACAAGAGATTTCACATAGGTGTTCCTCAAAAAATCGACAGTACTGATTTTTGCCTCCATCAAAAATATCCCCATCTAAAAGGATTAAGCTGAGAAATGTTTCTTTGGTACAAAAATTGTGAAATTTCTAATTTCGTATAGGAGCAAATACAAAATTCAGCCTGTTTTACATTGAAATATAAGCAAATCAAAATCCTCTTTTTTCTCTCTTTTAAGGCATTTCTGTTGCGAAATACAAGGTAAGATATCTATTGAGTATCTAATCTATATGAAATTACTATTATGACACAATATTTGGGTGCCTCAAAATCTCTTGTTGCACCTTTAAGTCAATAAGGCTATGCGCTACACAGGTTTTTCATGTTGTACATGTAACAATTTTTTTAAAAAAATTTGGTTTTAGGGTTAGAGTGTTCGTGAGTGTATGTCATAAATAAAAAAAAATGTCTCCTGTAAAATTTTAAAGGGGGTACGTATGAAACTCTTTCCCGCGACATTTTTAGTCAGCTACGATTAAATAAATTGGAAAAAACTTTCCTTAAAAAAACGAATGCGGTAAAATGCGATTTGAAAACCTGTATGCGAGCATAAAGCCGACATATTTTTGGCCTAATAGGAAAAAACAAGACCACGCACCTTCTCACTATACCAGTTCCTATTAATCCTTGGCATATCCAGGGAGAAAAATACACAATTTCCGATGAAATCTTGTCCCCATATAGAGCCATTAGTCGATCAGTATATTCCCGAATTATGATTCTGCCATCGGCATTTACTGGATATCTGGGTTATGGATACAGCCTATTTACAGATCCTCATCCTTCGGTAAATCCATAACTCCCTCAGATTCGGATTTCGATTCATATCCACATTCAGGTTTATTTCATTTAGAACAACGAAATCATGATCATAATACAATAAAATATATTACAAGGGCATCCTCAAGTTGCAAGTGCATTTAGCTTGTAATTCCAAGATACGGGTTCATATCCACTTTGTATAGCAATTCACTACATACACACAGGTGTCTGCTTGACCCTATACAGGCAGTGGTAAATAGTTGAGTACATTCATTTTTAATGATACATCTTGCTCTCGTTTACACCATTTAGCCGGTAATTTCCATCATAGCAGTATCTACTCTATATTATCAACAGGGTAATGAAGTCAATGACAAGTAATCAAATATAAATGTACATATATATCCACTCTGTAGCAAACTGTGACAACAACATCAACCACGCACCTATACCAATGAAATCTGCAGTACGAAATACTGATGCGGGGACTTGAAAATGCGATCAATATTGAACCTAATCTTCATCATTATACAAATCACAGAATGTTTTGTCCAGTATTGCGTTTTAAAGACTCTTAATTCACACCATTCCTTCCAACCTTTGAATACATTATCCGGCTTCAATCGGTAATTGATTTTCTTGTGAATGAGCAACTAACTTCAAAAACACTCCATTCGTGCAAAATAATGTAGCGAAAAAGCAATAGGGTGACGTCCCAGATGTGTGTTAAGTCGGATAATGATTAATACACTTGTAACTCTCCATCGTGGATGAGAATGGATTGGGGGGCGTAGCCCCGAGGCCATTCTCAGCCACGAACGGAGAGTAACTCGTGTATAATCCTTTACTTAATGGGATAATCCCTGAGGATTATAGTGTGGTCTTAAATTCGGTCTTTTGGAGGGGTCACCTTTTTGGAATTAGTGTAATCTGATCCGACAGGCCTTTGTGCCTGTGTCTCTATAGGCTATTCACACATTCACTCCCTCCAAGGTCCCACTTGATCCTCTACCACTTGTTTGGCATCCTTGCGGTATGTCTTTTGTTGACCTTCCTTGAAGGGCGGTCTCTTTGTGTGTCAATTACCGTCCTTCTACGAAGGACAACTTTTGTATTTACCTGTGTGTTCGTGCGTGCCTTACTGTCTTCGTGACTAAGCTCTACTCTGTGCGGGGATACCGCTTGATTTGTTTCGAGTGGGTTCCCCATCCGACTTGCTTGTGCCATCAGGCGTGTAACAGAGAGTCCCCTTGCCTGTCTTACTGTGTGGGACTAGCGAGTATTCACTGGGACAGGCTTGGAGGTATGCTGGAGTTACCTCGGGGAATTCCAGAGCGCAGGTTGGCATGGCGCAGTGCTACATCTGTGAAGGCGGTGGTTTGTGGTGCTTCCCTGAACACTGCAGGGGCTTTGGTGCTGGAGGTAGCTGCAACCAAAACCTCCGCTGTGGCTTCGGCTTCCAGCGCACCTACTGAGGCTCGCCTCTCGGGGCTGAGCCTTGGCGTGGGTGCGCACATGGAGCTGCCGCAGTCCCAACCCTAAGGGATAGCAAGCCTGGCTATGCCTCACCCTTCGGGGGTTGAAGCTCACCAGGATGAGGCGGGTGCTTCCCTTTCGGGGGAGGTGCTGCCTCAGGAGCTGCTTCAGCCTCTCGGGGTAGAGGTAGCTTTTGGTCCAGCTGTGTCTCGCCCTTTGGGGCTTGAGGTTCGCTGGACTGAGGTAGGCGCTTACCCTTCGGTGGTCTTCTTCTTCTTATTGTGTCCAAACACTGTGGTTCTCAAATATGATCCAGCCAGAGATAAGTACAACATCTGGCTGCTTCACTGAATTCCACAAGGTCCTTGTTTGTGCATTGTTGCTCCAGCAATGGGCAGACCAAGAGACGTTCCATTGTCTGTGGTGCTGTTCCACAACCACAGGTAGTGTCCTGATCTGCTTCCAGGTAGCCCCACTTCTGCAAGGAAACTTTAGATCGACCAATTCTGGTTCTCAATTTGTTGAGGCATCGCCATTCAGCCCATGAGGAGTCAGCTCCAGGTGGGAGATGCTCACCAGGTTCAATACCAATAGATGTTACTTGGTTGATGGCAAGTCTTTCCACAAGGGGCGATCTTCTTACGTACTTGGAGACTGTTTCAAGAGGTTGGACTTTGGTTAAGAAACTCTCTCTGGATTTAAGGCGATTGGCAGCAGGTATCTGTCCAGACATAGGGTGCTTCACATTAAGTACTTGCAGCTACGCTCTTGCATGCTCGCTACGCTATGATGGATCTCTGGTGGAGCAGTTCCTGCTAGGATGTATAAGTTTTCCGTTGGTGTTGGACGGAGGCATCCCATGATAAGCAGGCAGGAGGCATTTAATGCTGGATCAAGCTTCTTGGCATGGGTTGATCTTTCCCATACAGGGCAAACATACTCTGCACATGAGTAGCACAGGACAAGTGCAGTCGATCTTAGGGTATGTGGGCGAGCACCCCATCTTGTGCCAGTGAGTTTGTTCAAGATATTATTGCGTGAACATACTTTACTCTTCGTCTTCTCGATGTGGGTCTTATAAGAGAGAGTGCAGTCCAAGGTAACTCCCCAGATAGACAGGGTTATCACAGTGCTCCAGGGGTGTTCCAGACCAGGTAACTTTAAGCTGACGTTTGGCTTCACGGTTGCGTAGATGGAAAGCACATACCTGTGTCTTGGATGGATTTGCACGTAGATGGTTTTCCTCATAATAAGGAGTGAGTTCATCCAAAGCTTGGAGAGGCTCTCTTCAACAACTGTGAAGTCTGCATCTTGTGCGCTAATTCCAAGATCATCTGCATAAATAAAATGACAGGTTCCTGCACTCCTAGGTTGGTTGTTGGTATAGATGTTGAACAGGAGAGGTGCAAGCACGCTCCCTTGTGGTAGTCCATTCGTGAGCCTATGCCAGCGGCTCTTCTTAGCTCCTAACTGAACAAAGAACATCTAGGTTTGCCAGGAAATCCTTTGATTAAGCTCAGTCAAGCGGATATCGGGCATGGTCCGGCCTTGACTTCCTCCAGTGTAGGCAACTGCACCTGGCATTGCTGTTGGTGGTGCTCGCCTGTTGGCCTCTTCAGGGGCTGACTTGGGCATGAGCATGGGTCCGGCGTCAGTCCTTCGTGACTCCCGTCTCATCGGGGAGTTAGAGGTTTTGTCAACCCTTAGCTGGTCTAGGGCTACTCTATCCGGTCATGCGGTAGGTTCCACTCTCAGTGAGAACCTTCTGTGGTGCTGGTTTAGAACGCTTACTAGGCTGGAGCAGTGATCGCTTGGAACCACCAATGAAAGACGAGACTAACACGATTCGAATAGACACCCAAAGGATAGCCGAAGGCATTGGGATGTTGGAAACCCAAGGGATTTTAAGTATAAGGGAGTTTGTTTGAAAACAGTATTTGGACAAATCTCATTTTCCAATGTCGATACCTTCCCAACCAGCCCCATGGTTGTTGCGTGAAAAGAGAACGAGCATGATGGGATCGTCGGTGACGTCACAGTGTGTAAACGTCATTGGGGATCGCCTTGGATAGAACTTTATGTAGATTAGTTTGGGGGTATCTTAGAGTTATTAAGAAAACAATACTGTTTTCAAACAATTTGTGAAACTTTCAATTTTCTTAAATCAATGATTTGTTTTTCCTTGGCCCAGCAGGCCCTACTTAGGAATAGTATATATTATCTTAACGCAATTTGGTCTGTAACTTTTCTTCTGACCGATGTCTTCATTTTGCCTAACTTTTTATACATTTATTTGCTGGAAGCCATGGTTTTGTTGGGAGACAAAGCGAATTGCCACTGTTGTTACAATTAGGAAACTTTGATTTTAAAATAAAAGGTAAAAAGTATCAGACGGGTATAGTTACATATACGAATCTTACATTTGTTGTGAAATTTAACTGCTTAGTTCTCAGGTAAACAGATGGATAGATATTTATAATCTTTCCATGGAGATGACCAGCACACGTTATGTTAGTCTTGGGCAAGACGCTCGATTGAATTATTTCACTAGCCAACTGTTGAAATCATAGCCTTTTACTGTTATTAAAATCCAAACTCGGCTGAGAACCACCAACAACAATTGCCAGGCAAGTGTACGGTATCTTCATGCTATTCGGAAACACAATTGTTAAGATGAGTGACGCTGCACGTGCCGACGAATTTTCCTGCTCAGCGAAGCGTTCTGGCCAGTTGAATTTTTTTCTGAATTTGTGGAAAAAGTCTTCGCAGGGTGGTAGTTTTCCAAATATGGGCGACGATTGAATTATTCAGTTTAATAGCATCACAAATACGATGCAATGAGTATGGGATCGAGAACTTAATTATTAATTCATGAACGTGACCCTTTGTACATGAATACCGACAAAAATAAACAATACCTGAACAGTCACAGACCGTTCATTGCTCCGGCTATACTCATAATTGACAGCATGAAGCGGACATCCGTTGTATCCAATGAGTAAGCTACTGTCTCATGGCATAATTGGTTCTGCCCATCACGTTGTTGAATCCAAAATACAGACGTCGGCTCGCTGGAAGTGAGCGATTACTGTATTTTTAGAAATTGCTAATGTGGGAAGGAGCATTCGGAGTAGCTTGCAGTGTTGACTTGCGAACGGTTAGTAGTAATTCGTTATAAACGGAGTAGTGAAGTGATTCGGGTGTATTATAAAATGGAAGGTATGAATAGATTTCTGAGAACATTCTTTCTATATACTTGTGACATGTGTTCAAGTTTACAGGGTGCCGGACTATGCTCTAGGCTGTTCTATTATGCCATGTGTACGGGTTTACATAGTCCGAGGTCGGGGGTGCCCTGGTACCTTGACTGGACACTCCATTGGGGTCGTAGGCCCCGGGCTTCGCCGGGGCGCTACGACGTTGTTCGTGCGTGTCGAGGCTAGGACAAAGGTGCAGGGGGGGGGGTCAATAATAGCTTCGCTAGGTCAATACCACGATCATACCACGGGATTGTACTCGAAAGGGGACATAGCCGAGCGTCTGAACAAGACTAACGTTATGTTGAAAAAAACGTGCGCTTGCCCGGATTCCAGCTGACGGACCGGGACAGCGGGGGGGAACCTCATTTTTACTAGCACAATGCTCTTGCCAAACTGAGCTATCAAGCCGGGTGGGTAGAAGAGCGATGATTTCTGTAGGTGTTAGGTCCTAAAGGTGTCCTTCGCTTTCAGAGTGGATAGACAATATGGTATATTTACATATACGATTTTTTCAAAAACAACATTCGCTGGCCATCTCAAAGGAGAGATTTAAACAACCTTGTATGCCTGGAGAACCTAAGCAGTTAAAATTCAAACAAATGTAAATAGTATATGTTAAATCGTACCATTTGATGCATGGTAGGATCTATCACTCCTTAACCAACCATGGCTTGATAGCTCAGTTGGCAAGAGCATCGTTGTTAGTAATATCTGAAGGTCAAATGGTTCGATTCAGCCAAAGAGCGCATTGTTTTTTTTTTCATCACTAACATGTGCTGCCCATCTCCAGGGAAAGTTAATAAAAATATATAAATTAAAAAAACCCAAAAAAGATAAAAAATTAAATTTAAAACAAATGTAAAAGCATATTCGTAAATATAAGCTCTGCTGCTATCCGTTAGGAGGAAAGCGAAGGACACCTTTCGGACCTAACACCTATAGATAACATATCTTTAGATCCGCTCCTCTACAAACCCTGACTTGATAGCCTCATGGCAAAAATAGTTTGTGCTAGTAAAGTAATACAAGGTCACCGGTTCGAAATCCACAGCGCACATGTTTTTTTTCAACACTAACGTGTGCTGGCCATCTTCAGGGAAGGATTACTAAAATATTCACTCATATTTGGTCTGCCTAACTTTTTCACTCACTGACAAGGTAGTATTTGGTTTGGCCTAACTTTGCAACTGGTGTGGACTTGGCCCGCATATCAGGCATGCCTGGTCTTGTTCTCTTTTTATGGCCGGGTCTTTATGTAATTGACGTAGTTGATAACAGGTGGGGGGCAGGTTGCCGCCAACGAGAGTTTTGACCAGGGAGAACAAGCTTCAAAATCATGTTATATCAGCTTTTTTGCCTGCTCACTGGGGAAATTTTAACTCTACAATCAGGAAAATCTGTCTCAAAACCACCTCCACTGGGAACATGTGCCTCAAACCGGGAAGTCACCCCTTGACAAGTGACCCATGTTACGCCATGGGTACCTGGTAATGACCCTGATGAAGGAATTTGGATAGTGACTGCAAAATGAGCACTGTGTGCGATTGGATTGGGCTTTAGTGTTCAACACAATACATACAGGTGAATGCCCAAAGACCGAATACCTCCGGTAAATTACTGATAGACTCACACACATAGCAATATAGCAAGAGCATCAGGTGGTTTTATTTTAAGAAAATAGTTAGGCCTATGTTCCTTTTAACCTTAATTGGCCAATCTAAGGTTTCCTTGCAGAAGTGGGGCTACCTGGAAGCAGATCAGGACACTACCTGTGGTTGTGGAATAGCACCACAGACAATGGAACATCTCTTGGTCTGCCCACTGCTGGAGCAATAATTTTTAAAAAATTGCATTTAATTCTTTTCATAACGTATATGCATGATAAACAGTTCAAAACAGACCATTCGCAAATATAATAGTCGTTAAGAGGTGTATTTCGCTTGCTAGTTTCTGAGATGTCTCGTCTGCGGCTCGACTTGGTCAGAAACTAGTACGGCGGTCCGGTAAGTATTTCCCACGGTGTAGTCTGTGTCACAGACTGCGAAAGATATTATCTAAATTGGTACTGCGCGAGAGATTTAAACGTTATCAGTCCGTCATAGAGAATGTGTGTAAATGAAACTAAATCTCAAATATCTCCGGAAAACGAAGGGGTTCTATTGAAGTTTTTGCATCAGAGGGTCTGTTACTATGTTTTGTTTTGAATATGTATCGTAATTGGGTCTGAACCTATAGAACGTAGCGAGAAAATTGAACGGTTTTGTCGGGTACTTCGGTGCTCGCAGACACGGAAAAGTGAAAACGCAATCGCTATGGGCAGATCCATTTTTCTCACAATGCCTTTTGATATTTTTCCACTCTTGAGAATTTTCAAACACTCGTTTCAATTTACACCAACTTTTTTATTTTTTTTATTTTTAGAAACAGGATTACGTACTTACCGGACCGCCGTAAAAAAACTAGCAAGCTCAACACACCTTTAGACGACTATTATATTCATGATTGGTCTGTTTATCGCCCTTTATCTAAAGCATAATTCAAGGAAACCATGTACATATGTTTGCCCCTCATGCCTTATGTTTTTATCAATGTTCACCAAATTTTCACCACATATATAGTTCTATATATATATGTGCATTCCAAAAGGGTCTAAATCCACTTTTGGTCAAAAATGAGTTATTAGTAGAATAAGATATAGAGTGTAAAAACACATTTGACACTAATTTCACATTTCAATCATACTCCATTCCATAGTTACAGGTTTTGGCAATTTCCGGAAAAGTTTTATTTTTTTTTAAGTTTGCTAATTTCTTACAGAAAATGACAAAAATATCCAACTTTTTTCCCTGAAAATTGTTGTTAGTATCATTCTTAGCAAAATTAACCCCCAAAAGGAAATTTTGAAAGTGATATGGTGTTGAAAATACTTGAAACATAAAATCAGTGGTTTGTAAAAAGTACTCAAAAATTGGAGCCATCTTGAAAAACAATAACTTGGAGAGTTTATAAGTAATTTCGATGCGGTTTTCGATTTTCATCTCCACCTGAGATTCCTTTCACAGCGAATCTTGTTTTGAGATCATGGTTTTATCAGAAAGTAGTTTGCCCAAATTTGGTCTGCAACTATGTTTTCCAAAAGGGCCTAAACCCACTCCACACAGAAAATAAAGAAATACATTAAAAACCTGTAAAAATCAGAGGGTAAAACTAATGTGGTTCTTCAGCTCCTACATGTGGGTTCTTTCTTTGACAACAAAATTATATGAATTGATAAAGTGCAATGTGATTATTTGTATAAAATGTGGATTTTCTCAGAAAATAAGCTCATATTTTATCATAATAGTTTAAAAATGGTAAATTTCTGTGGGCTTTGCGCGCATTTTATTCTAATTACAATTACATTTAACAATTTTAAGTTCCAAATGGCAAATGTTTTAGCGCGCTTCATGGGCACATATGCTAGTAACAGATCTTGTCAGCAAACCTTGTTTCATTCATAAATTTTCATCAACCCCATCCCCAATGTCAAAAAGAAATTTATGCCACTGGCCGGTGGTAGAAAATACGAAGTAGAAAATACCAACTGTAGCCTATGACAAAGACGGGAACTTGATCATTTTGTTTTTGATTCACACAGTTTGCATGGATTAGGGATGGCCTACTCATCAAGCTCAAGTGCTACCTATGTGTGTGTTTCGGGGTGGGGGTCTTGGTACTGTCACCATAGTGTGTCACCTGTTCATTGAGTGCTATGGTTTCAATGATCACTGCTGTTTTGGGGGAGAAGTAGAGAACTGTCTTGTGGCCCCTGTTAGTAACTGCCAAGCAGTGAACCAATCTCTACAACACCAAACACTGTTTCCTTTAACATCAGTTCTTATTGATTATGATAAATGGATCAATTGGTATTCACATAGGGTTAATTAAACAGAACATCATTATGTTTTGAATTCCTTGTTTACAATATATAATTTCTTATAATTTCTTTCTGTGAAACATGTATTACTTGAATGCGTTGATTATGCGCTTATTCATAGAAAATATTATAGCGTCCCAGATTTGAAAACATTATTTCAAGATATTAGGCCTCTTCAGGTGATAAATTTCCTGAAGGAGGCTGATTTGTTTAAATATTGTTAATTTTTTAAAATGTTGTGATTAAAATTTATTGTGGTGTATATTTTATAAAAGGTTTTGATGTTTTTAATAATCTTAATGACACGATATAACACAATTGTGTTGAGCTGTCGTTAAACTTTAATACTCACTCACTCTCACTCACTTATTTGATTTTTTTTCTGCAACATTAAGCTGCTGATGTAAAGTATGATCCACCACCAGTTCCAACCATCCATAACTGCAACTAAAGATAAAGCCATCAGACCCCCAAAAGGCTTCCGCTTTGGAAACTTTGATGGTGTCCGTGCACTCCCTAGTGTTGGCAAAGCCCATGTAGCAGGCCAGCATGTGAATTCTTATTTCAATAATAAACAGATCTTTTACACCATATGTGACTGGTTTGAAACATGGATGCCATGGCAGAAGCGCATTGTTCTCTGTGGTACAACAGACAGGTGTTCCAATCGACAGCTAGAATGTCTTGCAACTGCCCTAGAGCCTGTGTTTCACAGAGACTTCAGTACAGCCCTGAAAGGACACTATCCCAGGAGATACCTCAAGAAACCAAAACAGAAAAACTCTCAGGAGGCACTGGTGAGAGCTTGTCAAATGGCTACTGAAGGCACTGATCTTGATACTAGAAGTCGATTGCTGGCTAAGAAAAAGCAAGAAACTAGGGAAATGGAGGAATTTGCCTCCAATTTTGTCAAAGAACTTGTTGAAGTGGCTGTTGAAAGATATCTTGCTGAAAAGGATTCCTCTGAGTCTGTAACAGATGCAACAGGTGATGAAAATCCCATTGACACATTAAGCTTTAACTCACTGATTGAAAGGCAAAGACACGTGCAGTTTGAAGAGGGTGATCAGGAAGATGTTTCTTCTTATGAGTCACATGACAATACACCTGGACACCAGACAGCTGTGGTTACTCTTCAGGAAGACAATCACAAAGAAGAGAATGTTCAGAAGACTCCAACCAAGTCCTTATCAAATGGGCTTGTGGAGGAGGAAGTTCCTATGTCTTCAGTACATGTCTCTGAGAATGAGGCCTCGATGTCTCAGATCAGAACATCAGAAAGCACATCTTCCAAACTAGAATGTAATGAGAATGGAACAAAGCATATAGGTACTGCTGATATTGCCCCTAATGAATTTGACTTACAGAAACAGAGTTCACCAGAACAGAGACTTAATAGGACTAAGTACACAAATCTTGCTGAACAAGCAGCTGGGTTTGATATTGCACCTACCTACAGTAAATTACCACCACTAGATGCTAAAAAAGCATCAACTTTATCTTGGTGTATGAATCGGCAGCTGAGTGCTTCGCTTCCTTCTACTCCAGTGTCAGGGACCAGTGCAAGGGCTTCACATCAGCACCATAGTAATGTCAGCTCTGTTGATATCACAAGTGCATCTGATTTCTTCAATAAACAAAGTGTTCCCAGGCTAGGTAAGCACATTTCATATTCACCCTTTATTTAGTCAACAAACCAATGAGCAAACATTGAAACAGCTATGTCATTATTGATTACCTACTTTTTATTTTGATTGTTTGTTTCATATATAGCTGTTTTTTAAACATACAGGAGGATTTGTATTGTCAAAAGTCAATAACTCAAAATTATTTTGGATCTGTCTCAACTTCATTGATTAAAGCAGGCACTTAAAGGTGCTACAAGAGATTTTAAGGCACTCAAATATTGTGTCCTAGTTGTAATTTCATATAGGTTAGACACTCAATAGATTTCTTACCTTGTATTTGGCTACAGAAATGTCTTAAAAGAGAAAACAAGTGATTTTGATTTGCTTATATTTCAATATAAAACATAGGCTGAATTTCGTACTTACTCCTATACGAAATTAGAAATTTCACAATTTTTGTAACAAAAGGTGTGTTTCTATTGGGACCATTTACCGGAAAAGAGATGGATAAGGGATTAAATATGCTCAATAGAAACTGACCTCCCTCGCTATTTACTGGTAAATCAACCCGGCAAAATTTTCCTTCTCGAGGAAGGAAAATAGCGGCGTCACTTACCGGTAAACGCCAATAAAAAAAAAAAAAAAAAAAAACCAATGACATTGCTGGGTCCAATGATGAATAACAACTTTTCTTTCATGATATGTTTTGAAAACGCATATTTTTGGAAATAATTAATAAAAACCCGGACATCTAAGTTAATTGAACAGACAATAGTTGTAATTTCATATAGGTTAGACACTCAATAGATTTCTTACCTTGTATTTGGCTACAGAAATGTCTTAAAAGAGAAAACAAGTGATTTTGATTTGCTTATATTTCAATATAAAACATAGGCTGAATTTCGTACTTACTCCTATACGAAATTAGAAATTTCACAATTTTTGTAACAAAAGGTGTGTTTCTATTGGGACCATTTACCGGAAAAGAGACGGATAAGGGATTAAATATGCTCAATAGAAACTGACCTCCCTCGCTATTTACTGGTAAATCAACCCGGCAAAATTTTCCTTCTCGAGGAAGGAAAATAGCGGCGTCACTTACCGGTAAACGCCAATAGAAAAACACTCCGTTCCGCGACAGTGCGTATGCAGGTGGGGGTGAGGAACCGGAAATTGATAATACCGCCTGATTACGATCCACGATAGGCCCTAAGTGTGGACATGTAGAGTAAAGAAATGAGGGCCAGGATTCGGCGGTGCCTCATCGATCTTACGTATATTGCCTGTCGCTGCTTTTACAACTCCATGTTCCTTCGAACCCTTCTCTGACGTTCACGAACATCTAACCTATCATTTGCCTCCGAATTTTGACTGTAAAATGTCAACTTGAAATTGACATTAATCCTACTATTACAGATCCTGCCATATTTTTGTTGAAAAGGTCAATCCACAATGCTTTGCGTTGACCTCAGTGTACAACCTTTTGCCGGCAAAGTTTTATGTGGAGTTAATCGACAGCAGCCAGGTAGAATTTACTGGTAAACAGTGCCCAATAGAAACTGACCGTTATCCACCTTTTCCTTGCCCTTTCCCGGTAAGAGATTTACCGGTAAAATGCAGGATCTTCAATAGAAACACGCTTAAAGATACACTTCTCAGCTTAATCCTTTCAGATGGGGATATTTTTGATGGAAAGCTATACATCAAGGCAAAAATCAGTACTTTCATTTTTTAGGGACACCTGATATCTGAAATCTCTTGTTGCACCTTTAAAGTCTTGCAGGCCCACGACAGCCATTTAAAATTCTTTATTTAATTAAACTGTTCATACATGTGCCTTCAAAGTTGGTACACTTAAAAACAATTACTCATCAAGTGCTGGCAATGATGAATGATAAATGAGATATATTACTTATTGGTTAATTTATAAAGTTTACATTTTAGATGAAATTGTTGAAGTGGCTGTTGAAAGATATCTTGCTGAAAAGGATTCCTCTGAGTCTGTAACAGATGCAACAGGTGATGAAAATCCCATTGACACATTAAGCTTTAACTCACTGATTGAAAGGCAAAGACACGTGCAGTTTGAAGAGGGTGATCAGGAAGATGTTTCTTCTTATGAGTCACATGACAATACACCTGGACACCAGACAGCTGTGGTTACTCTTCAGGAAGACAATCACAAAGAAGAGAATGTTCAGAAGACTCCAACCAAGTCCTTATCAAATGGGCTTGTGGAGGAGGAAGTTCCTATGTCTTCAGTACATGTCTCTGAGAATGAGGCCTCGATGTCTCAGATCAGAACATCAGAAAGCACATCTTCCAAACTAGAATGTAATGAGAATGGAACAAAGCATATAGGTACTGCTGATATTGCCCCTAATGAATTTGACTTACAGAAACAGAGTTCACCAGAACAGAGACTTAATAGGACTAAGTACACAAATCTTGCTGAACAAGCAGCTGGGTTTGATATTGCACCTACCTACAGTAAATTACCACCACTAGATGCTAAAAAAGCATCAACTTTATCTTGGTGTATGAATCGGCAGCTGAGTGCTTCGCTTCCTTCTACTCCAGTGTCAGGGACCAGTGCAAGGGCTTCACATCAGCACCATAGTAATGTCAGCTCTGTTGATATCACAAGTGCATCTGATTTCTTCAATAAACAAAGTGTTCCCAGGCTAGGTAAGCACATTTCATATTCACCCTTTATTTAGTCAACAAACCAATGAGCAAACATTGAAACAGCTATGTCATTATTGATTACCTACTTTTTATTTTGATTGTTTGTTTCATATATAGCTGTTTTTTAAACATACAGGAGGATTTGTATTGTCAAAAGTCAATAACTCAAAATTATTTTGGATCTGTCTCAACTTCATTGATTAAAGCAGGCACTTAAAGGTGCTACAAGAGATTTTAAGGCACTCAAATATTGTGTCCTAGTGTAATATCATATTAGGTTAGGACACTCAATGAGATTTCTTACCTTGTATTTGGCCTACAGAAATGTCTTTAAAGAGAAGAAAACAAGTGATTTTGATGTGCTTATATTTCAATATAAAACATAGGCTGAATTTCGTACTTATCCTATACGAAATTGAACATTTCACATTTTTAAAAAAAAAAAAAAAAAAACTTCTTTAAAAAAAAAAATTATACAATTAAAACTGGAACATTTACCGGAAAAGAGAAGGATAACAACCCTGGCAAATTTTCCTTCTCGAGGAAGGAAAATAGCGGAGTCACTTACCGGTTAAACGCCAATAGAAAAACACTCCGTTCCGCGACAGTGCGTATGCAGGTGGGGGTGAGGAACCGGAAATTGATAATACCGCCTGATTACGATCCACGATAGGCCCTAAGTGTGGACATGTAGAGTAAAGAAATGAGGGCCAGGATTCGGCGGTGCCTCATCGATCTTACGTATATTGCCTGTCGCTGCTTTTACAACTCCATGTTCCTTCGAACCCTTCTCTGACGTTCACGAACATCTAACCTATCATTTGCCTCCGAATTTTGACTGTAAAATGTCAACTTGAAATTGACATTAATCCTACTATTACAGATCCTGCCATATTTTTGTTGAAAAGGTCAATCCACAATGCTTTGCGTTGACCTCAGTGTACAACCTTTTGCCGGCAAGTTTTATGTGGAGTTGATCGAGAGCAGCCAGGTAGAATTTACTGGTAAACAGTGCCCAATAGAAACTGACCGTTATCCACCTTTTCCTTGCCCTTTCCCGGTAAGAGATTTACCGGTAAAATGCAGGATCTTCAATAGAAACACGCTTAAAGATACACTTCTCAGCTTAATCCTTTTCAGATGGGGATATTTTTGATGGAAAGCTATACATCAAGGCAAAAATCAGTACTTTCATTTTTTAGGGACACCTGATATCTGAAATCTCTTGTTGCACCTTTAAAGTCTTGCAGGCCCACGACAGCCATTTAAAATTCTTTATTTAATTAAACTATTCATACATGTGCCTTCAAAGTTGGTACACTTAAAAACAATTACTCATCAAGTGCTGGCAATGATGAATGATAAATGAGATATATTACTTATTGGTTAATTTATAAAGTTACATTTTAGATGAAATTGTTAGCAAGTCTCCAAATTCATTATTCATATCTGACGAAGAAGATATTGTTAGTTTGTTAGTTAGACCAAAGTTTTAAATCCGGTTTTTGTCCCAGCTAACGGGGGTGGCCGGATACACCTCACACTCGGCAATACTGCTGTGTGAGGATTTATTGGAGCAAAAGATAATTGACCGGATGCCCTTCCTGACGTCAATCCACAGTTTTTGGCGGTGGGCCTAGCCCTTGGGCAACCATGCCCACCATGCAAGGCAGCATGTGCTGGATGGCCGCCATTAGCTCTCCAGAGCTGACGCCCTTGTAGGTAGATCTTCTTTTTCATTCTACCCGCTACCCTCCTCATCAGATCAGAAACCCAATGGGGGTGACGGTTTAGCCGCCTCAGAAACCCAATGGGGGTGACGGTTGATTGTATCTTATTGCTTCAGGTGGGTATGTGTCTTTTTACAGGATCAATGCATGGTGTTCTACGAACGGGAAATATCAAGAAGCCACGCCAGGTTCAAGATATTTACATGCCAGTACAGAAAG
The DNA here is from genome assembly GCA_023653785.1 of Ophioderma brevispina. Classification (NCBI taxonomy): domain Eukaryota; kingdom Metazoa; phylum Echinodermata; class Ophiuroidea; order Amphilepidida; family Ophiodermatidae; genus Ophioderma; species Ophioderma brevispina. Next base: position 23,644 of record JAMKCH010029439.1, read on the forward strand.
CTTTCAAGAATGCCAAATGGTGGCATGATAGCAGGGGAAAGTCAAAAACAACTAGAAGGAAAACCATAACCAAACCCAACAAGACAACCCTTAAAGAGCACTTCAAGGAACAAGTCAAGCAGATTTGGCAGGTATGGTAGGCTTATATGCCAAGAGTACAGTGCTATTCACCTCTTTCACAATTCCTGATATGATCATTTCCCAGCAGTTTCTCTCTCCGTTACTATTAGGTCAGGCACATTGGGAACTGACGGGAGTTGCAGTGCATCTCAGGGATTGCAAAATAGGTGAATTGTGACAGCATCTTTGTGGATTTCAAAGTGGTGTTCTTGTGTTTCTTTATTTATTTGTTACCATTAGGCTGGGTAGATCATTCAGTGTTTAGGCACTGCTTTCCAATGATACTCAGTGTTTCAGGAGACCATGGGATAGTCAGGCCTCGGGGTTACACCCTACTGCAGGGGTGTCCAACCTGCGGCCTGCGGGCCATTTGCGACCCGCAAAGAGCTCGCATGCGGCCCGCGAGGTACTTCCCAGAACAAATAAAATGTATAAATATTTGAAATAATAGATTTAAAAAAAAGTTATTTGATTTAGTTCAATTTCCTTATCTGAAACTGAACTTTTCAAAACATTGCTGGAAAATTTTCTAAAAATTGTAGAAAAATTAGTCCAATTTCTTAAAAATTTGCTAAAATGGTCAACATTTCTAAAAAAATGGAAATTTGTGTTAAATTTAGCCCAAAATCTGTGTTTCCTGTTCGGCAAAGTTGGTATAGATGTGGGTCCTACAATGTACTTCCAGACTCTCGCAGACGCGTCAAAAGCCAAACTTCAGCCCGCTTGCGGCCCGCTATAGATGTGGATTCAACCAATGCGGCCCTTGCGTAAAAAAGGTTGGACACCCCTGCCCTACTGTTATCAAAACTGGCTGCGATTTATGTATACAGACATGATTATCCATGTACATGGGACCTATGGCTTAACATCCCATCAAAAGGACAGTTTTTCTCATGGTTCATATGCATAAATTCCAAATCATGGGGAGAGTGAAATTCCAGTTTTTAATATGGGAGAGCAAAATTTAAGTTTCAGTAGTGCTTGTACAAACTAAATCCAGAATTTAGTAATGATTAAATCCCAGTAAATGTGCCCCTGTCGGGAGTTGAACTGGGGACCTCCTGTACCAAAGCCGAATAACCTAACCTGTCTGAAAGTGAACCTTTATTCACTAAGGGCACAGGTACTTTTAGTTAGCAGAAATCATCAGGAAATATTCCAGTCTGCCAATACCGCTTTTGTAGAACCTCCAGAATGTTTCAAGGGCCCATCTTCGGTATAAGTAATTACATTGTGGTTTTTACAAACTGGTGAGCATTAACTTGTCATCTTCGAAAACCACAACATTATGTGCAAATTACAAAATAGAGAATTAGGTCAACACATCAGTGGAATTTGTCAAGTTTTATTAAAGTTCAGACTGAAACAACCAAGACGATAGTTCTCAGTAATTTACACCTATGTGACTTTGAATATAAACAGGCGTGCATGTATCACTTTGTTGCAAAAATGGAGCAAAGCAGTGAAATAGTAAAAGTTTGACCTCATTGGGAAGTGTAAGTTTGGCGAGGTTATTGTAACGTGCCATGGCAGAAATCAGCGTGTGGGTGTTTATTGCCACATTGCATGTTGTTCACTAGAAAAAGCAGAAATTAGGCCTAATTGCTACGGAAGAATGCTACATTTCAAATTTAGCATTAGATCATTGATTTGCAGTAATTGTATGTCACAGATTATAGAATCCAGTAGTTTCAAATTAGGTCATCCACATCCCTGCAGTATTCAAACGGTAACTGGTACGTGAGCTTGAGAACTAGAGACATTCGGTATTTTGTTTTAATTTATCAAGGCTCAGCCTTGGATTACTGAACATTCCCTGTACTCTAATGTTTGTTTTAGATTAATTCCTTTGGGTCTTTTAGATCATTGGGAAATGGTGCCTACTTTCTACAAGTTAATCGCTTTCTTTCTTCCCCCGTCCTCAAAGGATCAGACTAATTCTATAAATGCAAAGCAAGTCTTAGCAATTTGTGTAAGCTAGACTGCTGTGTGTTTGACACACCTGGCGGAAGGATGGGGAGGGGGTTAACGTAAAAGAGGTCATAGGGATACGCCCACAATTCAAAACCCCTTGACAGCCCTGTGAGTGTGGCTTGGATCTAATTTCACCTTCGGTACTTCCCTGAACCAATTTTCAGTCTTGTGCTCATGCCCAGGCAATGCTATAGCATTACAAGCAAGTTACAGTAGTTCATTTTAAGGAGAATTACACTTTGTCAATGGAATAAAAGGCCAAAATGGGTTATTCCACCATGTAATATTGCACAGAACTAAAGTCGCTGCCAGAATTGTTCAGAGGTCGGCAACGCGCGCGCGCCACAATATCTGCATAAAAGGGGCGGAGACTATGGATAGCCTCATACGCGATTAACCAATGGGGAGGCCACCTACTCAAGCCAATCGGCATTCACTTCCGTGTTGACGCACGTCACACTCGGCGCACGGTAAATAACTCTGAACAATTCTTGCAGAGAGTGTAGTCTAGTGTCAAGACTTCATTGTGAGTGATTATAGAGCTTTATTCCATCAGGCATTAAGTCCATCAAACAAGTCTTTAGACTAGGTTCAAGCAATATTAAATGTTCTTTTCAATGTGTGCATTAATTAGGCAAAGAAGAATGGATATAAGATATAAAATCTTATTTTTTAAAGCTACAAGATGATTTAGAATAATACAGCAACAGCCAATATTATTCACATTTACCTTTCCCCAAACTCATTTTTGTTGTCCCACTCAAAGGGGAGTCTATTCTTCCATTATTCGTCCCTGAGGCAGGGGAATAGGTTTTGTCTTTATGGTTATTTGGGTAAGAATTTGATGCTTAGGAGATTGGAACCAATGTTAAATTTTGGGGAAGAATTGGGATGAAATGTGGCAAGGAGGGGAACAATTCTGATTTTCTGGAAAAATACACACCCCTGCCCACTCATCTGCTGGCTTCTCCAAGATTGACATATTTGTTATTGGTATTCTATCGCTATCAATGCTATAGCTATTGAACATCTTTTCATACATACCTGCTATCCGTATCATGACATGAAAAAGTGGGGAATCTGTGAAGCTCCTTCCCAGGAAATTTTGGTATTTGAAGGGAAATCTTACAAACATTTTTCATGTCCTGCGACTGCTAGGTAATGATCTTACTGATTGTCTGTTGTGCCAGTCAAAACAAGTATTATTTGTGTCAATGTTAGGAACAGTGGAGTTAAATGACCAGATTTTAAGAATTAGCACTGATAAATAACAGATGTTAAGATGTTGGGATAGGAGCTGTTGTTTATGTCCCCAGTTTCACTTAAAGACACTATCAGTGATTTGCTAAATCAGAAAATCGAAAAAATCATCAAAAATAAGATTTTTGCATGTTTGTAACAAGTACAGGTATTCAAACATACCCTGCAAGTGATAGGACCAGAAGCAACCTAATAAGGACAAAATAGGAATTTTTAGTCATTACTGTCCATACGGACAATTACTACAACACGTAATTAAATGGAGGTTCGCATCTTTGAACATTGCCGTTTTCTTCTTTTTCTGTCAATTCCTCAGTTGGAAAAGTAACTTATGAGAATCATAAAGACTTATCCTTCACTTTTAAGCTATTCCTGCAAATTTCAAATATTTTGACTCTTTCGGATAAATCACTGATAGTGTCTTTAATAAACCCTGATTTCTTGTATCTAAAATAGACAATGTAGCTGAGAAGAATACAGTAAAGTGCACTTTGCAAATGATGAACTTTCTAATTATGAACTTTCTTGAGTTGAAAACAAATATATTTTTATAGGCATACTTTGCCAATGCACTTTCGTACACGCACACACTCATGCACGCACATTCCCCACACCCACGCACCTTGAGTTTAAAATAATAATAATAATAAAAACACTAGATGGGAGATGGTTGATGCATATAACCTGCGTATTGTCATGTAGGAATGTAGACATTAGGATGGGCACCTCCAAAGCCACCTCGGATATGTGGTGAGCTGCCTTTAAGAGCACTGCATTTCCCCTCAGTTTCCTGACAAAGTAATTGAGCTTAGTTGAAAAAGTATCTAAGACAGTTGTCACTGTTCTGAGCTGTCACCCATATATATGTCACTTTTATTTGGAACTTAGGAATTGTGATGAACCATGACTGCTTTTCTTCAATGTTTTTCCATTGAAAATATAAAGACAAATTTGTAGCTATCTCATTTAGAAATATGCTTCATACAAGTAAGAGTATCTTGCCATAGAGGATGTTAAATGAAAATTGCAGTCGAGGCAATGATACATCAAAAGTTGTATTATACAGCTGGATTCTTACTTTTGATGTAAGCCAAAGTTTAAATTAAAGATCCATGGCCCTTTGCTAAAAGTGTCATCCTCAGAACCCCAGGTTATACTGGAAGTGGTCAAAATTTTGGTGTCTCAAGAAAGCTACTATTTTTTGCATTTTACTCTATGAAATCCTTGGACTAAAAGATGTTCATCCCAAGTGCGACTGATGGTGTACCCTTTAGGGAAAAATTATTGACGTCAAATTCCGTCGAGGTTAGTGGATTAACCTCGCTGCAAAACAATGCAAATTCTAATAACGTACATTTAAAGGGGGATGAACCGATTTAAGGATATGAAATTTTCATCTTGATTGATCTTTACTCCTAACCCCATCTTTAAAGTTTCGCGCCGATATTTCAATCCATTTTGATGCGAGAGCTAAAAATGTGATATTGTAAGCCCATAGAGTACTGTGTAAAATTAATATTGGTCGACCAAAATGGGGCACATTTTCACTCATAACTTCCAAACCAAACATCCTTTGGCTCTAAGATTTCACAGGATAAATGAGAAAAATAGTAGCTTTCTTCTGATACCGAAATGTTGACCACTTCTGGTAAAAACTGGGCTTCTGGGGACGAGGCTATTAGCGATCGGTACATGGACCTTTAAGATTTAAATATTTGTGACCAGCTTAAAGCGGCACTGGCACATTTTCACAAAATATGAAATTTCTTCAATTTGCTCTCAAATGATAGTAAGGCCATTGGAAGAACAGAGATATATTTTACACAAAAAATAACATAACCCAAAGGCAGCTAGGGACATTGATATGTGTGAGGATAAAGACATCCAGGTAAGTTGTAGGCCAACTTTTAAAGGCTGAATCAGAGATTCGAAAATATTATATTTTGTGTATAATGAAAAATAAGTCAACTAGAACTAAAGATAGTAGTAACCTAAAATGCACAATTCCGAAAATTTTGAAAGGAATCGGGTTTTTCGTTTTGAGCCAGTAAACATTTAGTGGGAGTAGTACGGACCTAGGATACTGTGTATAACAAAAATTTCCGGATCCGGAAGGAAAGTTATAACAAAAGTGTGATTTTCTATATGAAAGGAATTCGATTTTTAACAAAAAAAAAGGCTTAGCAATTTCACCCAGTGATTAGTATGTGGACAAGCTATATGTACATGCAAAAAACACGATTTTTTTGGAAATTGAGGGCGCCCTCCCAAGAGAAAATCTCTGAGTCGGGCCTTTAAGTTTTCATAACTTAATAACAAATGTGTATTATTACATGAATATTATTGACTCGTACTCACCGATATTAAAACACAAAGGTTATAGACCGGTCAAACAGTGTGCATAGCGTGGGAAACATGCATACGGCTTGTGTGTTCTGTGTTAAACGCCATTTTTGTCGTCTGCTTAATTAAGCATCGCCGGCGACGTCAAACTATAAAATCGTTCTGTTTACCCATAAGGAAGCTGATTGGTCTTAATCATTTTCGGTGAGGGCTTTTGTATATAAAAGCTTTACAACCATGCAAAAATATTGATTTTGAAAAAAACTTGAGGGCGCACTATTTTTCAAATGTGCCAGTGTCTCTTTAAGCCTTTAGTCAGGTCTTTGTCTAATGTGTGTAAAAGCGCCCTCCTACCGTGTACTGTTAAGTCTTTGATAAAGACTAGCACTCAGGTTACGCCGGATGTTGATGCCGATTTGAATTCACTGTTGATGTTAAGTTGGAATGTCCTACCCCACCCCACCCCTGCCATAGCTGGCAGGACCACTTTGCAATCCGTTGTGTATGTGTGTATGTATGTGTGAGTCACTAAAATGTAAAGTTTTTATGGAGCGGCCCACAGCTTATTTATTCTTTTCAAAAAATGCATTTTTTCCCGCATTTGAGCCTTATTTCAATGCTCTCCTTTTCTCTTTTTCAGACCCCTGGGGTGCGCACGCCACCTCCGCACCCCCTGGCTATGAACATGATGAGTCAGGGGGAAAAAAATATACAATCTGTGGTAAAGCTGGCAACCCCTTCCTGTCCACTAAGTATTAAAACAAAATTACAGTGGTAAAAAAAGTACTTCATATTACAGTAACTGACTTAATAACTTTTTCCTCTACATCCCTCACCATAGAACACACAGCAGCTGTTGACTAGCCCGAACTGGGGATATTAAGACAAAATATCAAAAGAGATAGTTTAATCTTATATCAATAAATGTGATTATACATAGTCGTATCCTGTGGGGATAATGCCGTACCTTAGAGCCAAGTGAAAGGGAAATTGTAGCTTGATAATCTCCTGCTGCAAGATACAGATGAATCCTATACAAATAAATGTCATTAAATCATCGCTACCCTTCGGGAAAACATCACAGCCCTATGCCAAGTTCTTAAAGGTTGTTTGTCTTAGTTACGGAGTAATATTGTCATGAGAATCAATGGATTTAAAGTCTAGGAATTATTGGAGTCTGGGATATTCTTTGCGTGTTTTAATCAAAAAGTGCATGACGTTTATTCAAATGGATAAATTTGGTTGTAATCAAACTTTGATGTATTTGCTGAAACTCTGTGCTGTGTCATTTGAAAAATGAGGAACATTATTTTGCATTGCCTGTTTGTGTTCATGAAAGATACTGTCCTCATTAATTCTGTATGTTTTTTCTGTCTCTATGTATGTTTTTAGATACATTTCTGAAGAGAAAAAAATTAAAAGCTTATTTCCCCCAATTGAGCACTTTCTGGCCAAAAGGCAGAAAAGAGTTTAGGCTTGCTACTTATTTACAAAGTTGGTCAGGTGAAACCAAAACAACCAATTATTGTTTTCACCTAGGTCGAGATGCTCTAGGTAAACTGTGTCATTTAGAGGTAAATGTTTGAAAATTTTAGCTTTGTGTGCATTGTCAAATAATCAATGCACACACACTCCGTTTGACAATGAATAAATTGCACAAGCCCGCCGAGCCCGGCATGCCATTATGAGTCTGGTCAAAATGGCACTAGTGCGTTGATTTTTCCAAAGCAAGAGAAACTAAATATATGCAGATATTAAGCTAATTCAATTAACGTTATTACAGCAAACATCTTTACAAAAAAAATCTAAATACTGCATGAAAGCCAATGCAGTAATGTTTCAACGAAAAAAATAATGCACACACACCACTCCCATAAAATGAGTCAATCTAACATTGAGCATAAATGTTCTAAGCACACCGCGTATGCTCATTAACATACACAACGTGCAATGACAAATATCAATGCATGATTTTTGTCCAATCATATTTCTTCCCTCGTAATAAATGTTTATGAATATAGGTCAAATTATCTCCTTTTTTGTGGGCTGGCTGATATACTGGTAGGACTACTTTGTGTGTTAGTGTGCTCTGTACACCCCTTCAAAGTTTGCTACCAGTTCAAATTACTCTTTGAATTATAACATGTTCTGTTTATACAGTGGTTGTCTGAGTGGGAGGACTTTGAGAAAGGTGATCTCCTGGTGGAACTGATTAAGCTCTGTGATCAGGATCTCATCAAATTCTTTGCACAGTGTTTGATACAGAGGTAAGATGTTCACGGTGCACCAAAAGTTAAAAAGAAATATTCATCATAAAACTTAAATGTTTCTATTCACTTCCAATTGTATTTTTGTCCTGAAGAAACTTTTCTCTGATCATTCCTGACTCCAGAGGAAAACAGTACTCAGTAAGAAAAAAATACTAAAAGAGTGCAAGGTGAAATTGGTACTGGATCTATACTCTTCTGAATGTTATCTGTGATGTCACTGAAAATTTGAGTGAATTCAAATTTGTTGGGAAGAAGAAGAAAATGAAGTAGTAGTAGTAGTTGTCGTTATTGTTGTCGTCATCGTCCGTCTCTTCTTCTATCAGCTTCAATACCCGGCCCGGGGAGGTGGGGGCCTCAACATTTTTTTGGTTATATATGTGCCTCCCAGATTTTAAAAATTGAGGCTCAGGAGCTGATTTGAGGCCCAAAAAATGTGTCTCTGGAACTAGGTTTTCAAAAATTTCAGAAAATAAGCTGCGATTTCCCTCAATTTCCAGCTACTTTTGAGGTTTTTTAAAGAAAATTTGGTAGAATATGGCTTTGGACATGAAAAGTAGGGTCTCTGGAACTGAATGGTCGTAAAAGGGGGTCTCTGGAACTGAAAAAGCCTGAAAATGGGGGTCTTATAGCGCCACCCTACCAGACTTCTCCTAAGTAGAACAACCACCCCCCCCCCCCCCCCTCCCCACACCCCGTCTTGTAAGTGCAACAAGTTACGCGGAGGTTCAGCACATTCTTTGACCAATTACGCATTGCGAAACAAGGTGTGATGTTCCTCATGGCTCGCGCAGTCCAAACTTGTGTACCGTGTTCAATTCTGTCCAATAAATTATTAATCAGACTGTAATTAAGAGATACTTGGAAGTGGTTCCTGAAGGTAAGAAAGCAATAAGTTCATTGTACTGATATCACATCTTTAGGAGTTATTTCCTTATTACTGGTTTATTTGAAATTATACTAACTGCAATTGACATCCTTTGCAATGTTTTCCTTACTTACCCTTAACCAACAGGCTGATTATCCGTTACCAAGGGTATGTAACAAACGTGTGTCTTCTATGTCCGACATGAAGGATATTTATTTGATTGCTGTGATCTTGTTTAGAACAAGTTAACCACTCATCCTTGCCTAACCTGCAGTCTTATTTCTATTTGAAGATGCCCATTTCAAATTAATAGAATAGTAAATAAGCTAACAAATAGCTACAAATCACAACACATTTATCCTGAGGGCTGGGTTCCTGGCCTGCATAGTTTTTTATAACCATTGAAACAATTGATTACCACATTATATCATTCAAGTATTTCGTCATCCCTAATCCTGGGAAATGGTGGAAATCTAGATTGGAAATGTGATTTTGAAGCCAATTACATTTCATTGCAGCCCTTCAATGGTGGTTTCCAAGAAGGTGTTACACGCCCTCGCCATATGGAGCACCCAGAAATTATTAATACCTACATAACCATAATCGTACATACTCACCATACAGGGGTATTGAAAACTTTAAAAGTTTCATGAGTCACAACCAATTCTTGAATAAACCATAAAGATATCCAATATTGGGAGTACAGCGGTAAAACAATCATTACACTACTGCATAATGTCATTTCCTAGAATTCTACAGGTGATTACAAAACACTCCATGCCTGAATCCCTACCTGGGGCACATCAAATGGCTAATTCTTACCAATTCCCCAAAATTATGATCCCTACCATTTGTCACAAGTTCAGGGATGGAAGGGGAAGTGGGTGGAAATAATTGAATGAGGTAATAATCTTAGCAAAAATTCCTTTGATTTCAGGAATGTAGGACCTTACTGCATATCTTATATGTACATAGTTTTATGGGACATATGGGTGTATGTTGACAAGTACTAATCCAAAGAATGTAGTTGTAACTCCCATAGATGATGCATATGTAAGTCTATAATTATCCCGTTTTCATCCAAAGACCTTAATTTTTTTTAAATTCCCACTGTCCCCCAAAGACCCCTATAATTTGGGAAAATTTTGAACAATTTTCACCCAAAGACCCGATTAAGAAAAAAATAGCGTATTGGTCACCCAATAGACCTTTTCAAATAAACTTCGGAAATGTTCGGAGCAAAATACAATGTACGCGAGTGTCCTTAAATGCTTGCGTACATTCTGAAGCACTTGCCAGTGATGCGCATTATGCAAAGGCGAAATACGCGTAAGTGCTGCGCTCAACTGTTGCGTGTGATGACCCTTTAGGATGCTTATCGGGGTCATCATGTTTGGTAAACTTCGTTTTGAAAGGGTCTATTAACCCTATTTATGGGCAATTTTGCTTTCCCTCGCCCAAAGACCTTTATTGTTTTGCACATTCTCCGTCACAAAATTCCCCTTGGTTTGAAAGCACCAGCCTTGCACCCGTATCCATTTCATATGCGAGACCCCTCCCCGGGGAAACAATTATCTACTGGGTTTTACTTTTTTGCTTTTTTTTTTGCACCAAACTTGCAAATTTTCAAATATGAATTAACCAGAAAATACCCACCCAATCTATTAACCTATTTCTTACCGCAGTCATGCTGTTTAGCTCAGCTCTACTAACACTTGTTTGAATAACTTTTGCAAAGAGTGAGCAGTGATCATTATATTACATTAGCATTGTGACAATGTAGCGGTGTCACAAATTCACATAGCAATTAGACAATGAAAAATGAAAAAAATCTCCTGTTCTATGGGCCTGACCAACCATGCTTTGGTGTTTTATGGATTTTTTTTTCATTTTTACTTTGCTGTAAATGCTAGTAAAACCAGCTTTTTTGGTAAAAAATGGATTGATTTTATTTTTAAAAAGGAGAACAAAATGTTTAATCTTTTGGTAATATTTAAGGTTATTTGAAAAAAAAATGCTTGACTGACTGTACTTGAAAGGTCTGGCCACCTGTAGAATAGGGTTTTTCATCGTCTTAGCACTGATTTTTAAGGTTTGTACAGAGTGGGGTACAGAGTAGCATGATACCCTTTTCCTTACAAGCAAACATAACCACACCCTTTTTTGCTCTTTTATTCCCCTCAATCATTCTCCCTTTAGGGCCATTCTCCGATAAAGTGTTCAAGTTTGGTCTCCAAAATTACCAAATATCAACATTAAGGAATACCTGAAAATCATTGAAAATCGTAAACTTTAATATTCCCAGAACACGGAACAATGCATGGGTGGTCTTAAAAATATATCCGATTTTTAGTGTATTGCCTAACGTTAACACTTAAGTAACGTATCTGGGTAACGTATCTGGCCGGCCTTTTTCTTAGTCGTGCTGTTCTTGATGAAAGTACGTGCTTCACCGACTTAGTCTCTATACCTTATCAGGTATTACCTTCATACTAAAGCATGTTGTAGTATTCGACTTTATGTATCGCGCCGTTTTGCAAGAGCGTAGCAGGAGGGAGGTAACGTATCTGGCGCGGTATGAACGTAACATGAGGGATTTCTTCATTACTTGGGCTGGAAATTGTTACCCTTAAACCAGATTTTTATGCAAAACATGTATAATATAACATTGACATCTTCTCGATTTATCACATATTGGAACATTGGTGTTCCGGTTTTTTTTAGCAATTTTGTATCCATTCGAATTATGGTAACGTATCTGGCTGCAATATTGGCGACATGCTCTCAGAGAACTCTTGCGAAACTTTAATAATCCAATATTATCATGTTTTGAACTTAATACTTAGGGCATACTAGAGGCTGATAGAAATACAATGTAAACTGTGATATGCGCGCTTGTGTAACAAGCAGGGACACATTTTAAAGAACAGATTTGGGCTGGCGACATGGCGAAAAGCAAGAATTATGCATCTTTAGCCTTATTGCTTGATACTTTCTCAGCGGGTTACAACTTCTAGTGCGAATCATTTTGAAAACATAACTCCTAAGTATAATTTATCAAATATTATACTATAATTTGCCGAATGTTGTATGTATGTATGTATCTTCGCAAAAGGCTCCCTCAGTTTCGATCCATATTGCGCCAAATTCGCATGAAAGGTGCATGAAGATACCGGACGGGTTATACCCTATATTTGGACGAAATCCGTTCAGAAATGGCTGAAAACTCAACGAAACTGTGCTCAGTTGCTATGGAAAATTACCATTTGTTTGTATGCGTTACTAAGCGGTGCGTATGCGTGGTGCTTTGCGACGGGTGGTTACGCGTGCCAACAGGCGATTACGCGTAAGACGCTATATGCGGTACGCAAGTGACAGGCTCTTATAGTGCAAACGGTGTGCGGAAAGAAATGGTCAAGAACACGCCATGTTATTTTGCTTTGGTTGTCGTATACCCCACAGAGTTTTGAGAAGAAAAAAATTAAAATATACAAAAAATTACGGGATGAAATATTGACATATTACCGTACTGACCCGAGTATAGTCCCACCCTTTTTTAAGCTGAAAATACCTTGAAATTTGGGGGTGGGATAATGCCCGAATCTTGCCCGAAGCCGGAGTCGAAAATTTTTTGGCCTACTCGCCACATACACTAAACAGCCACTTCATGACTTCCGAATTTTGAAGACTCAATGTTGAAAAAATGCTGTTTTTCGATAGTACGTAGTTTCCACCCTCATTCTGAAGTAGATTTCATCTTTTGTCATACATAACTAACCATGACTATAATGTAACTTTAGTGATTTTTGTAGCAAAAAACGAAAAAAATAGTCGCGAAAACTGAACCAATTTGCCATCAATGTATTGCCGGCAGCCATATTTGATTTGCTGCCCTCATTAGGCGCCCTCTGACCCTACACATGACCTTGTTCAAAATATTCTTTTCGTTTCAGAAAACAAATCTACCAAAAAACTATTTTATTAGTGAATCTATGAAACTGAATAATTTTTATTGAAATGTTATTTTTTTTTATACTGAAATATGGAAAAAGAGTGAAAAAAATATTGTAGAATCACGTCTGAGTGAAGTAGAAAGCCTTGAGAATGTTGAACCAGGAAGTGTGTCTTCTGCTGAATCTCTGACACTTTGCCGTGTTCTACTCTTAAATGTATGTTTTTTCACAAACTTTAATGGTTCCAGACGTCATTAGAGACATTCTTGAGATGGAATATAAGATTAAATATGGAATTTCGTATTGGAAAATGCATATCATTTGAATTCAAGGCTAGAAGGTTTGTTGTTTGAAGAAAATAGGTTTCCGAATTTTGCAGTCAGTGTAGGCCAATTTCTTGGCATGGGATAATAAATGGATCTTTAGAATTTTCTGAAATTTTCCTAAAACTTAGGGGTGAGATTTTACTCGAGCATGGGACTATAATCGGGTCAGTACGGTAATATTTAGAAATAGGCCTAAGCTATAGGATATACTGCAAACTACGAGTAATAAAAAATATGAATACGGGATGCTGTGATGGGAGGGGGGGTCATAAACTATAGGATGGCGAGAACTTTATATTGGAGTTTGATGAGTTATGAGAAAAAATATTGGAATATGGAACTAACGTGTTATCCCCACGGGGAATTCACTTTTGAGAGAATGAAGTACACAGAAATTTATATGGATTTTTATTTAAAAACACAAAAAAACACCATAAAATTAAAAAATAAAATCTCCTGAAATTATTGGGATTAAATATTCAGGCAGACGGTTCCTTAGAAATCGGTAACTACACGAGCTACAGGATATAATAGGTACGCGAATTGAGTTTAATAAAAGTGTATTGACCGAGGAGTCCTAAAGTTCAGGTGACGGTTTGTTTGCGGTGGTCTTGCCATAGTGTGGTCACTTTTTTTCATTGTCGTTCAGTGTCAGTGATTCGCTCCGGTCCTCACTAGAGGGGAGCCGCGCCCCAAACGCGGGCCTCCCGCTAGTATTAATAAACATGCCATTTGGCCAAAAACAGCTTTAAACTGTGCATGAGGTGAGTCGACACTAAAAACACTTTTTGAACACTTTATCGGAGAATGGACCTTTAAATTTTGAATTAAATTACCTATTAGTTTTCCCCCTTGGATCGTGATGGCAAATTCCATATGTTACCCCCCTTGAAAGTTGTACATTTAACAAAAATTATTTTTTTATTTTTGGGTCTTGGGTAAGGGGTTTTTTTGTTAGTTAGGCCAGAATAAATGTATCACTTGGTTTCCTGAGAATTTTAAAGGGGGTACGATATGGAACTCTTTTCCATAGTGATTTTTGTGCACTTTTTGGGTTTGTTAAAGTGGGTAATTTCCAGACATTACTGGTAAATAAGATCGAAAATGAAGGTAGTGCCACATGAAATACTATGATTTAAACCCCCAGGAATTCCATTGTTCGAATGTAAAAGGGGAAATCTTGGTAGCTTATCAAGTTAATGTTTGGACAGAGATTAGATAAACCATTAGGGATTAAGGTTGTGACAAATTAAGCCTGGGATTACTCTTTACTCTTGGGAGAATGACTCGCTGTGGCTAAAATCTTGAAAAACTGGAAGTTGATCACCTTCTGGCAAGTTTCAATGATCATTATGCTGTAGTTGTAGCTGCAGGATAATTTATCGTACAAGCAAGTCAGAAATTGAAAAATACGTGATTTTTCAGCCTTTCAATTGTTGTGTCTATATAATAAAAAGATGGTAAATAATAATTGGTTACACCACCCTCTCTGTCTGCAAATACAAATTAGCCAGAATTTGAAAAGTCTTTTGATTGTGTGCAATTGATATAGAAGCTTTAGGTGGTGCAGTGTTGAACAGTTTGGGCAAAAATTGGTGGGATACTATACTCCCATTTTACCCTTACTGACGCTGGTATAGTCCACCATTTTTTTTCAAGGTTCTTGTTTCCGATCCGTCTTTGGGACCGCCCTGAATTTAACCGAAGTGTATCAATTTTGTTCAATTGAAAACCGTATTTTTTTCTACATTGCGCCTGAAATTTTCAGTTCCAGCTTCCAAATCCATTTCCTTTTCCAAGATATTGACAAGAAACTGCCTTTTTTATGGTTACACCATCCATAATTTCACAGTAAGTGAAATAGGCCTTGCCTAATGCATTATTGCATCTAGCATCAAAACCACAAAGTTTGTTTCTCACGGTAATTGTTAAGCGAAAAAGTTTGTCAGGCCTCCCCATATGCAAGTAGAGAACACGATAGACAGCGTTCAAGATTCTGACTTGTTTGGAGGACAAAATGAGTAAAAACTGAGTTCCAGAATTTTGAATGAAAACAACTTTTTCTTTTTTTAATTTTGAAATTTGTGTAGAAACTGAATCTGGCATTAGAATGCAAAATGACTTCCCCCTTAAATGCTACACCTCAAAATACAAACCTCTATTGTTCTCCGAATAAGGGAAACGAGACACATACTAACTAGATAACAATAATTTTACTGAACCTGGTCAAATTATAACCATAGTAAACATAAGGGGTATTCTTACATTGGAATATGTTTAATAACTGTAAATTAATTCCAATTCTGATCCTAAGTCAAGTCTAGTATCTTCTGTATTTTTCGGTGGATTCGGTATGAATAGATGCTTTTGTCCTTACAATGACCTATGCCGTAAGGAACAAAAATGATGGATAAAAAAATTCAAACTAATAAATGAGGAGTCCCCTATGGTCTAAATAAATATGGAACTTGTTGTCGAGGAGTTATTGGCATAACAAGTTCATCATTTTTAAATCCCATAATCCTGAATTTTTTTAGTTTGAATTTTTTTTATCAAATCAAATAATTTTTTCACGCCTGCAGAAAATTAAGGGGTAGTAACATTTTGCATATAATTTTTTTTAGTAAAGATCATCCCTGTCAGCTTACTACCCATGTTTTGCTATTGCTTCTGAACAAATGAGACAAAAATGATATCTCTAGGTATACCGTTGTGAAATTATGGTCATTTGAAGTCCGAAATTGGAACAAAAACCCAAATTTTTGCGTACAATTTTGTCACTCCAACGTTCAATTTCAAGAAGCTCGACCAAAAACCAGAGGTAGTTTTTGAACAATGCAAACTGGTTTATTTGTAAGATAGGTGAATAATTTAACATTAATTTTAAAATTTTTTATAATGTTTGCTTATATTTTGTTGTAGATATGGTCATTCAAAAGACAAGTCCCAAAATTTTTTGTCACTCAAAAAGCCAAATTTTGGCCAAATTGCCAAATATGGATTAATATCTCAAAAAGTGTTGATTTTCACCATTTAAGGACCAAAATCAGAAACTGCATGTAATTTTAACCCAAAAAACATTACATAATTAATATTTTTTAGTTGTTTTCACATCTAAATAATTTTTTCCACACCCCACCGTGGGGGGTCCGCCCAAACGCAAGTCAGTCTTGCATGCTGTCATAGACCCAAATCGGAACAAGCACCTTTTACGCTGAAATGCCTTGCATTTTGGAATGGGATAATGCCCGACTCTTCCTGAAGTCAGAGTTGAAAATGTCTTGGCCTACTTGCTACTGTATACACAAACACATACAACCAACTTCATGACTTCAGATTTGGTTGAAAAATGCAGTTTTCCAATAGTACCTAGTTTTCATGGCACTCAAATTTCCTGTTGTGGATTTCTATTAACGTTAGTGAAAAGCCAAAACAGGAGATCAAAATAGTCACGTAGAAAAGAATTAGAACCAATTGCCATCTGATACTGGGGCAACCATAATTTGGCGGCTCTATGAAAGAACCTCCGGACCTAAATATATTTTTATTCGGTCTTGTGATAGCTACTATGCACTCCTTCTGTAAAACTGTGATTAAATATGGGACTTTTAAACTTTTGTTATGCAACTATCATTGATTGGGTAATCAAAATCAAAAAAGTCATCAAAAATCAGATTTGTGCATTTTTGTAACAAGTATCTGTATCCTAAAATACCCTGCAGATGATAACTCTGAAGCAACCCTAATAAGGACAAAATCACTATTTTGTGTTTACTGTTCCATATGTGGACAATTGCTACAACATGTAATTGGATGGGATCATATCTTTGAACACTGCTGTTTTCTTCCGTGTTTTGTCAATTTTTGTCAGTTGGAAAATATACCTTATGAGTCCTACAGACTTATCCTTCACATTTTAAGCCATTTCTGCAACTTTCAAATATTTTTTATCTTCGGTGAATCCCTGATAGTGTCCCTTTAAGCAATTTGCTTACTGTATTTTAGAAATGTCTTGATGGAAAACAAGGAAAGGTGAAAACAGTGGGAATTTTAAACCGTCAAATGTATTTATTCTATTCTATTAAATTCCAATTTTTAAAAATTTTTAAGGGTTTAACCTTAAGTATGGGACTTTCTTGGGTCAGTATGGTATAGAATATGGCAGGGATTTTTCGATAATGAGTCACCTGTGAGATAATTTAATATTAGCACCCCTATAATGTGCCTTTCTACAAGATTAACTGGAAGCTCTGGCAACTCCTTTATTGCTCTACATATGTGTTTGCTTATTGCCATAGCAACCAAGTAACTCTATGCATCCCCTAGCTTACTTATGCCCTAGACTTGAACACCTTGGTAGTAATAAAATCAGTTTGTTGTGAATGGCTACCTGTGAGGGTCTGACGTGTGGCATATATTGGGTTTTGTTATTAACAAATATCAACAAATTGGCGACGATATCGACCCATTCTCGCAGAGATCATGCACAACCCTCCGCTGACACGAGCGTTACAGGATTTTGAGATCGAACTACTCCAGGAAACTGGTAATTCTACTATTTGGGGCTAGATACTTCTACTTCCCCACCCTGCTGCCGGACTGCCACATCAGTCACTTTGGGTACATGTTTTGAAACCAGCTGTAATTGAGATAGTGGGCTTATCACAATTGGCGGAGGGCTAAACTCCTGCCCCATTACAGTTCACCTGGTATTGTTGGGCAGTTGGGACCTTTGATAACATATCGAGGACTGGCCCTCCTATAGTGAGACGTTGTGAAACAATATTTTAATCACCAATGAAATTCCAAATGACAAACTTGTCTCTGCGCTCATAAGCATTATTGGAGGGGAACTTAACGTTTGGTTAAGAAACTGACAGCACCCAAAGACCTTCAATAAACCTACAAGGATCTAGTGGAATCTTTTCTGCCCAAGCAATCTTGCAACGCACAACCCCTGGTAATTGCAGAATGTTTTCGCTTCTATAAACGCGATCAACGCAGCAATGAAAAGGTTAGTGATTTAATGTCGTCAGAACGCGTCAACTCCGCTACCAAAGTGTGATTTTTTCCGGGGAATTTTCTGAATGATCCCTACGTGATCGCTTGTTTTTGTGGTTTTGGAAACCGGCGAAAATGTCCAGGCGAACAGCTACTGACAGAGTCGGACCTTACATTTAAGAAAGCGGTATGACATCGCATTTTCATCGAAATGGCAAAACACGATGCCGAGCAACTGCAATCAATCTGCTAATGTAGAATGTTAATAACTCTACGTCGATCAAGCAGAACAGCAAAACCATGCCATAGATGTGGAAAAGCGGGACATCCGCCAAATCAATGCCGTTGCACAGACGCGAGTCATAAGTGTGGAAGCGAAAGGACATATTAGCTGCTTGTCGCACTGGAAGATCACAGGTTAAGAGAAAGCAATTCGGTACCAGCACAGAAAAATGTGAAAACACTAAGCAGAAAATGATGGGATGAAAGCTTCATACAGTGATAATGATATCCCTGTAATACCCTTTGAAAGTTGTACCAAGTGGTCATGTAGATCAAATTAGAGTAATTCTAAGGCAATCTGGTAGAGCCAATCGTAGAGGTAAACCACACAATAGGATTAGACACAGGTTCACTGTGACCCCCACTCAGTAATCGCAGAATCTACTGTTCAACCAACATGATCCAACAACCCAAATTGAAACGCAACACCACCAGGTTATTCAACTCAAACCTACACTGGGAGAAGTAATTAAACGCAGTAGGCATGGCAAAAGTGACCGTAATGCTAGATGGGTCAAAAAAAGTACTAGACTGTATGTTTACGAGACAAAGGAGTCACGCCCATTATTTGGACTTGACTGGCTGAACTAAATTGAACTTTAACTGGGCAGTAATCAAGAAAAGTGTACTTTTCGCAACTCAGATGTAAGTCCCTCCAGAGGTGGAAGTTGAGTTGGAAATACCTTGCTAGCTTGAAAAACACAAAGCAGTGTTTTCTTAAGATGAAAGATTGGTGAACTTAAAGGTATCACCACCAAATTAAAGGTAAAAGAAAAATTGCTTCGCCCAAATTTGTGAAAGCTCGTAATGTGCCATATTTCATTAAGACCAAAAGTTGATGAGGAGCTTGACAGGCCTTGGAAAAAGAATGAATTATAGACAAAAGTTTCTCATTCTGAATGGGGTACACAATTTGTCCCGTTGTGACACACTAATTGAAGTAATTGGCGGTGATTACAAGGTGACTGTAAATCCTGTACTTGAAGTAGAACAATACCCCTTACCAGAATAGAGGACATTGTTTGCAAATTTTAGCAGGTGGACACACTTTAGTAAGGTTAGACACTTCGTCAAGCTTATCATCAAATGGTCCTAGATTAAGAATCAGATAGATTCTGACAATGTAAACACGCACAAGGTGTGTATATGATATAACCGCTTGTAATTTTTTGGTATAAGCAAGTGGCCTCCAGCTATTTGGCAGCGTACCATGGAACAAATTTTGGAAGATATTCCTGGTACGCAGTGTCCTGTTAGATGACATGGTCATCACAGGGAAACAGCAAAAAGAGCACTTGCAAACTCTGGCAAAGGTGCTAGAGAGACTTGAAAACTATGGCTTACGTGCAAATTTGAAGAAGTGTGAATTCTTCAATAAGGAAGAACTAACATTTTGTGGGCATAAGATCAACAATATGGTTCCTACACAAGAACGCAAGATAAGAAAATCGACGCCGGTATTGACGCTCAAAAGCCAGAGAATGTCGCCAATTACGCCTCGTTTTCTCGGACTGATAAACTATTATCATCGCTTCCTACCCAACCTAGCAACAGTACTACATCCATTGGGAACCATCTCCTGGAAAAGGATAGAAAATGGAAATGGAGTGAGAACTGCAATGTTGCGTTAGGAAAGCGAAAGAGCTGATCGCGTCAGACCAAGTGCTGACACATTATGACGCCTAAGCTACCACTTCGCATAGCAACAATGCTTCGCCGTATGGCTGGGTGCAGTCCGTCCCCATGTGCATGAAAATGGCACAGAAAGACCGATTGCATTTGCTTCGCGTTCGCTGAATCAGCAAACTAAATTATTCGCAGATTGACAAGGAAGCCTCTTGCTATTAGTTGGGGTGTGAAACATTTCCATACATACTTATATGGTCGCCAGTTTACGTTGGTGACCATCACCAACCACTAGTAGCAATCTTCAACCCTGAAAAGGGAATACCAGTTATGACGCAGCACTCGACCACGCTATGCACTATTCCTTGCTGGACTTACGTAGAACAAATATAATACGCAACATCACACATGGTAATGCTGATTCTCTATCTCGTTTGCCATTCAAGAACAAGTGATACGCTGATACCATTAGACGCCATTGATATCTTACACATGTCACCATCGGAACCCTGCCAGTGACACTTTGAGGCATGTTAGAAAAAAGAAACAGACGCGATGCGACGCCTCGGCCGCAAGTGTATGATTACACCTTGAAAGGATGGCCAACTAATGATAATGCCCCAGACCAACGTAAAACCATTTCAGCGCCGCAAACATGAATTATCTCTCTGCCAAGGTTGCATCATGTGGGGATATCGCGTCATAATACCTGAAAAACTTCGCTCGCCAGTTCTAGATGAAATTGCATACTGACATGTGGGCGGGTGGTTAAGATGAAAGCCCTTGCAAGAGGACACTTCTGGTGGCCGCAATAATTGACACGGACATAGACATATTGCCAAAAGATTACCTGGTTGCAGGAAACACGAGGGCTCCCGCACTGGCACCACCGTCCGGGAGTGGCCACGGAGAGATGGCAACGCATTCACGTTGACCCTGCACGGTCCCTTGAAGGCTACATTTTTTCGTGGTTGTTTGGATGCATACTCTAAGCTCTAAGTGGCCATAAGGAATTATCTACCAATTCGGCAACCAGCACTCACACCATAGAGATGTTCGCACAAATTTTTGGGGCCGTAAACGTTGTGCCTGAACACTTGTGTCTGACAATGGCTCAGTGTTTACATCAGCCGAGTTCCAAACATTCATGAAGCGCAATGGGGATAAAACATCTCACATCAGCGCCCTTTCCATCCTTCGACAAATGGCCTCGCAGAACGTTTCATCAGACGATGAAATCAACGTTTTTTCTTCGTTCCATGAAAAAGGAGGAAGCACAATCCTAAGTAAATTGACACGTTTCTTAATTGTCATACCACACAACCACATGCAACAACAGGTGAAACACCCTCTATGCTGCCTCAACAATCGTCCCCTACGCTCGCGACTGTATTTACTGAAACCAGATTTGGCTGCAGAAAACTGAACAACAAACAAGACCGAATAGTGGCTGCAAAAATCGCGTAACAACACAAAGTCGCGGCAGTTTACATAGGACAATCAGTATGGGTACGAGACTATCGACCTGGGAAAAAGTGGACTCAAGGAACCTGTAGTTTTCGCGCACATGCCGCAGTTCATACAGGTCAATTAGTCCTGATATGATTTGGAGACGACACATTGATCAGATTATGTCTTGACAAAAACCACCATTGCAGATTCTGAACCTAAGGAAAGTGCTCGCGGACCCTGACCCTACTGAATATCGTGCCCATGACAAGCGATTTTTGCCTCGCTGCAATAACTCGACAAATACCGCAGAGATTACTAACTCTCCGCCACAAACACCTAACCCCACCTACAAACCGCCAATGTGGAAACAATGTGGACCGACACCAAACACCACCGAAGAAGCGGAAGAGCCGTTAACTTTATCAACTCACTTAGGAACTTTTAAAGAAGAGAAGAAAGAGGTAAGCGCCGCATTCAGAAATCATCTAAATTAAACCACCTTATATTTTAACTTTTTAGACTAGAATAATACTTAATCATCATGAATTACTTGCATAATAATCCCTTTCTATTCCTTACATTACCATGGTTATTTCTACCCCTTATTCATTAGTTTAACATAAATATAAACAATTAAGAATCCCTTCCTTTCATAAGTTTGACAGACATATTTCTTATCTTTGATTCATTTTCTAAAATAAACAAATTTTTAATTAAGTCAATTTTGGAAAACATAAACCATTAAACTTAAGAATTGACTTCTTTCATAGAATCATATTTCTGAATATAGAATTAAGAAATTAGAATAGTAAATTGCTTAAAAGAGGCCACCCACTCAAAATGATATCAGAACTTTTCAAATCAACCTCTGTAAAGTTCAATTAATAACTTCTATTATTAATCACATCTTGATGACCCTCTAAAATAGAAGGGAGAGATGTTGAGTATTTAATATTATAAACAACTATATGTTCCTTTAATACAAAGTACTGGAAGCTAGTGGCAACTCCTTGATTTGCTCTACCATATTGTTTGCTTATTGCCATAGCAACCAAGTAGTACTCTAATGCAGCCCTAGCTTCTTACTTGCCCTAGACCTTGACCCATTGGTATGTAAATAAATCAGTTGTTGTGATGGCTACCTGTGAGTCTGACGTGTGCACTTTATTGGTGTAATTTGTAAGTTAAACAAATATCTAACATCACTCATGTAAAAATTGGTGTAAACCAAGCTTAAAATTTCAACTTCTCTGATAGAGAATCATAATGCAGATTTAACACATAAAAATGAAAGGGAACCACAGCCTTGGGTTTGGTTTTTTCATTGAAGAGAACTCGCAAGTGTAGGTGTGTAGGGGGTGAGCAACAAGTTGTAACCATGGCTCGCCTGCAACGGAGAAATAAATAACACAAAATAGCTGAATTTTGACACTAAAAATCAATATGATGGTGTAATAATGGAAATAGGCCACCTTTGAGAGCAAAGGGGTAACAAAAGAAAATAATTTATTGCTGGCTGTCCCCTCTTAATTTTTGAGGGGCAAATGGGGCCTAAATAATTTGGATGTTTCTGTACCCTGACCCTCTGACACACTTTTTTTTCCGACCTTATGAATTCGGAAACCCTTCAACGAATAAAATCACGGTTATCTATTAAAGGGGGTTTCCAAATTTCCTAAGTGGTGGGTCAGAAGAAAAGTGTGTCAGATGGGTCAGTTACAGAAACTCCCTCTAATTGGGCAGTTTAGCAGACACAATTTGAATACATTTTCTAAACAAATATTGCATGGGTTTTTGCAGGTTGCAAGACCGTAGTGACATCACTGTCTTCAAGACAAGTTGCTTTTCTACATTTTCACCTTCCTGTCAGCTGAAGACATCAGCATTGCTGAAAAAAGTATGTCGCAGGTGGCATTACATTGCTGCCCAGGATGAACTCTGGCGCATGAAGGTGTGGAGAGTTAGGTTAGCTAAATCGATAGTAGACCATTTCAGACAGATGATTTCAATCTACCACAAATGTTCCTCATCAGATTTGGAGTACATGTGACAACCAGTCTGCTGCTGAAATGTTTCACCTTTGGGTCAAATGCAATGCATCTATTATAGTGTTGTGGTTTTTTGTGTTGCGCAACCAGCCGCGCATTGTCACTGTTGTTGCACAAGCACACACAATAAAAATGTGTCACATGTTTTTTATGTTTATCATTGTTTGCATTTCCCAAGTGTTCCATTGTCGGTAGGCTGAATTTGTCTGCAATAATTATGTAAAATCTAATCATGAATAAAGACGTTCCTCTAAATGATTCCCACATTCCTAATGCCAAAATTCTCCTTATTACCCTGTTAATTTTGCTTAAGAAAACGAGAATCTTTGAAGTCGAGTGGCAACATGTGGCATCAAATGTAACAAACATAAATTACTGCATGTCTCATAAATATGCATCAACAGTTTCGTCGGCAAGGTCACCCAATACGATTTGTTGTCCCCCCACGCCGAACGAAGTTCGGAGGGACTATAAAATGGGCTCCGTCCGTATGTCCAAATGTCTCTATGTCCGTATGTCCGTATGTCTGATGTCCGTATGTTCCGTGATAAAACATGTTACCTGGAACATTTGGGCATAATCCTTTTTTTCTGGATGGGCTAGATTAAGCCAAACTTTGGTATTTGTAGGATGGGATACCCTACTCACAATGTAATTCATTCCCCCAGGGTCCTCCCTTGGGTCGGTCAGGCGGTAGGGGAAAAAAGGTCAGGGAAAAAGGTCAATATTGCACAGAAATGTCAACATTGTGGACATTTTCGGTGAGTTGCTGTAAGGGCTACGATGATGTACTTGGTGGAAAGAACAGGTTGCTGGAGTTTTCTCAACTGATTAGATTTTGGGTTAAAATTTCTAATTACGTTAATCTAATTTTGCATAATTATGAAATTTTTCACCGCAAGGCCTGGGTACAAGTTTTCCTGGAATTTCTGTATCGTTTATAATTAATGTAAGTTGGTGGAAGGAAGTGGGCTTCGAAGTTTCTCGACCTGATTAGATTGTGGTGAAGTTGTTTTTTAGTTCTAGTTGTTACATGTGGGTCATTCTTTTGGGGTGCCAGCCTGTTTACAGTTCTTGGAAAATGTGAAATACGTAATTCATGTTTTCGGCCACTTTCCAGAAACCCCGTATGGGGTCCCAAATTTAAATTGTGAGCACATGATTTTTTTCAAAAATAGTGTTGCACATTGAGTAATTGATCATATTTTTACTAAATTTAGTGAATTTTTCAGGAATTTTTGCAATGCTGAATTTTAAGTTCTTGAGTCATTTGCTTGAGTAACCATTATTTTGCGAGCTATGTGGCCAAAATTAAGGGGGTGGACTGGTGGCTTTTTAGTTGTCATTTACTGATCGCGATATTCGGCGGGCCCTATTTTACGCATCGCGTATACGAGTTCGCCTAGTTCACACAAAAATTGTTGAACAGGGTCCATTTTACATTGGTTTCACAATACACTAGGCAAATGCGCTTGCCATTGTCCACATTCCCTGCACACATCTGCAGTCAAAATCTATGAAAATCAAGCCCATTTATCACTGTTTTAAGCCCATGAATTCAATTCCGTGATGGCCGTAAATGTAAGGTTTACATTTTCCCGGGTCTTCGCTTTCTAAAGCGTAGTGTCAACCCTGGTGCTTGTTTTGTTTTTACCGATTTCGATTTTGCACCATTTTAAACAATCAATTGTGTTTCTTAGTTAACCAACAAGGTTATCAACTGCAGACAATCCTGAGCTGTAGTTTTGCCGATTTAAAAAAACCCTATTTGACCTTTTAAAGCACAAAACCCGCTTGGGTCTTAAAGGCAGGAATTTAAGCACATTTCACGCCGTTCAGTCTCAAGGCGCACCATCGCGCGCGCGTTGAAATTTTGCTGGCTAAGCAGCGTGCGCGTGTTTTAATGTACTTTTGCGCGAACGCATCTTGGAAAAACTAAAAATAATATTTGAAAATGTAAACCAAGCGCTAATTTAACAAGATGAAATTTCAATTCTTCTAATATTCTGGAGTTAGAGACCAAATATGTTTGATTCAATATGTCAAATAAAGAGGTATTTTGATCACTTGCACAACATACTCAATTATTAAGTTCAAAGATAAAGTTATTTGAGAATAAGACAGCTTGACATGGCGTGAAAGGTCACTTTTTTACTAAAACATGGATTTTTCTCATGTTCATTTCGCAAATTTGGCAATTTTCAGACAGAATAACTCCAAAAATACCGCAGTAAAAGGTAAGGTTTAACTTCTCCTACATGCACTTGGTCTTCTCCAGGACGGTTTCTCAATTTTTCATTTTTCGATTTCTACTAAAGTATTTTCCAATAATACTCAAATTTTGAAAAGAAGGAGTGAAATGCACACTTTTTTTGACATTTTCCCTTATATTCCGAAGAGCTCCTAGTTTTAAAAAATGAAAAACCGTCCCTAACATTTTCTTGTTTCTAAAAATACATGAGAATCATGAAAATTCAAATTGTTTTTTTGTTATGCTGTCGGACATATTGGGGGTTAAAAAATTCGTGTTTTTTAGTGATTTTTCTCCAAATGAGCAGAGAGTTTTTACATTAATCTGATGCGATCATCGGGTTCATCGTCCAATTTTCTTTCTAGACATGTATACTTTTACATAGCAATAATCAAATAATTTGCAAAGTATCAAATGCCATAATTATAGATACTGCGGAAACATTCAAGGGTGTCCGCACTGCCTTAAAAGCTATAGAGTACCACGTACACAGACTTTTGTAGCACACAATTCAGTTTATGATTTGGGATGTCTTTAATTTTGTGGACTTCTATAACTTCAGAGACACACTCCCTTTTTCAAAACTTAGAACATTCATCGCTTTAATTTGTTGTTTAGCTCCGGGGCACACCCTTTCTACAGTCATATTAGACACTTAGATTTGTAATTAGACTATTAGCAACAATATTACATGTTTTTATAATAAAATTCAGGTATTTACCTTAGTGCGTGCAACGACTAAGTTCCTGTATTCCAGTCGTTCTTTCTTCTGGATTCTTTTTCTTTTCTTTCAAATGCACTTTCAAATTTACTAACGAGTACTCGATACTGTAACGCCGCATATCAACCAAAGTTGGTTCAGATAGAACGCACTGACTCTGCAGCTCCTATGGGTGGTACTCAGACCGATTGTGGGTCAAAGGGTACTCCTGTACTCGAAGTAGCGTCGCGGCATTTTTGTCAAAATCTTTAAAGCCCTACTTGTCCTACAGACAACAAGCCATAGATTCCAAATTTGTTAACAAGAATCCTTAGACCATCCTTCGTATAGGATGTACACAGAGAAACGATCGGAGTTCATTAACATTCACAATGGCGGCCATATATAATTCATATGCTAAACATCTATATAATCTGTGTCAAAAACGCATCAGACTTGGATAGGTGATCTCTGTGGCACAAGTTGCAGATAATGTTGATACAATCATATATGACCGCATATTGCTCCAATGTTCATCTGTAAATAGGCAAATGATCTCATTAATATGTCATAAAC
This sequence comes from Ophioderma brevispina, assembly GCA_023653785.1. NCBI lineage: Eukaryota > Metazoa > Echinodermata > Ophiuroidea > Amphilepidida > Ophiodermatidae > Ophioderma > Ophioderma brevispina. The sequence continues at coordinate 50,691 of JAMKCH010029439.1, forward strand.
ACTATAACTCACATCAAACCATAATTAGGTATTCATGTCATATTTGGTCACAAGAACCACTGATAACGCTTCTTATTATCCGTGCTCGACAACATGGGGCAAAGGTCAAATGGGTCATCCATGTCAAATCTTGAAAGTAAGCTTAAAATCGACTAATCATAATTATGCGGCATCCGTGAAGGCTCTGCGATGAATTCTGAAAAGAGTCTACAGTGACGCTGCCGCTCTGGTGAGCCATCGTTAGGGTCAAAGGTCAAATTTTTCTTTTTTGGTTTTTAAAATTTTCCATATTGCAAAAATACCCTATACCAACTTGTAGGGGAGTATGAAAGATGAAATAAAAGTCTACAGTGACTCTGTAATATGGCCAATGGTTAAGGGCCAAGGTCAAATACCAAATGTCAAAAATTCCACGACTAATGTTCGTGCTCTTTGAGCAGCAAAATGTCTCTAGTTCTTTCTTTCCCATGCACTTCAAATTACTACAGTGAGTCCAAACTGTAACCCCATATCAACCAAAGTTGTCAGAAGAACCACTGACCCAAAGCTCCATGGTGTACTCAGATTGGGTCAGAAGGTCACGTAACCGTAAGTAGCCGCCTATTTTGTAAAAATCTTTAAAAGTCTACTTGTCCTACAGACAAGCAAGCTCTAGATTCCCAAATTTGTTCCGCAGAATCCTTAGACCGTCCTTCATATAGGAGTACACAGATAAACGAACCGAGTTCATTAACATTCAAATGGCTGCCATAATCTAATTAATATGGCAAAAAATGCTATATCTCAAAATCGATAGAACTTGGATAGGTGATGGTGGCAAAAGTTGGCGGGATAGCGTTGGAGACCGGTCAAATCATAGACAGAATATTGGCTCCCAATCGTTCTACTGTATATATTATTTCAATGAGCTAATTAATATTTGTCCAAAACCACTATAACTCATCATCTCAAATTAGGTATAAATGTCATATTTGGTTCACAAGAACGCACCTGGATAAAGCTAAATTATCCGTGCTCACAACATGGGTCAAAAGGTAAATGGGGTCTATCTAGGGGTCGAATCTGAAAGAAGCTTAATTGACTAATCTAATTGTGTCATCGATGAGGCATCGATGACTTATGAAAAAGATTCCACAGTGATGCGCCCGCGCTGTGATCCCATGCGTTTAGGGGGTCAAGTCAAAATATGCGCAATATCAATATGCCCATATTTCAAAAATACCATATACGGCAACTTGTAAGGATTATGAAAGATGAAATTAAGATCTAAGCTGACCCTGTTATGTGACATGATTAAGGGTCAAAGTCAAAATTACGCAAATGTGCAACAAATTCTCACGACTTAAGGTCCGTGCTCTTTAGCTACAAAAATTCTCTGAGTTTTAACTTAGTTGTGCACGTTACTAAGGTCTCTGTATTCCCAGCCATTATTTTAGCTGGTATAGCCAGCTAACATATTGTGGGTTCTAAGTTTTTGCTGGGGGGGCGGCTTTCTGGCAAGCGCTCCTTTTCCGAGGGAAGCACTCACATACATGTATGAAGTGGAACACAGTGTAAGCTGGCACTTTCAAACTCAGGGGAAATCATTGACAGCTAGTGCACTATTCAAACCTATGGTCTTGGATGAGATCCTAAATTGACGCATAAATAGAGGTTTTTGTGGTGACAGAATTTGCTATATTTTCTAACATGGGTCCTTGATTGAAATAGGTAGTCCCGCCGGTCCGACTCCTTAAATGGCTACGCAGTGCTAATCTAGTGCTAACCGGCATGGGCGATTTCAGCCAAATTTGGTTCAGTAAGACCCACTGCCCAGGCCGCATATAGGTGTGTTCACACGTTTTTGGATCAATGGTCATGTATGGCCATTAAAGGTACATTCTGTCTGAAAATTGATTAATTCTCTTCTTCTCATACAATCAAGACTAATGCATTACATATCGCCTCTCATGATTCCACAGTACATGCTGCAATTCGGGGTGTTCACATATTAGGACGCCAAATGCTATTCAGTTATCAATTAAAGGGGCAATTCCTTGTAAATCTATGAATTCCTCCTTCTGCAAATTAAAGGCTATCATCATGAGATTTTCTTACAGGATCCCCTGGTAACGGGGCTTATATGAGCTGTTCACAGATTTGGCCCAAATACTGCAATTGCTGATTAAAGGGATATTCTTGAATTCCTTCTTTTATAAATTTAAGGCTATTATCATGTGATTGAAGTTTTCAAACAAGATTCACAAGATCCATGGTGGTTGGGGTCACATAATTGTTCACAGATTGGTACCAGGTGTCATGATTACACACAGGACAATAATGTTCAAATTTCAGGGAAAGTTTCTTTTTTGATGTTGCAAACATATTGGAGGTCGCCATTCTGGGGTCAGAGGTCATCCACGGGTCAAATATAACAAACATAAGAAGAAATTTCTTTTGGTCTGGAAAACACAACAGAACTGATCAGAGGTCAAATAATGGAGCTAGGGTTAGTGGTCATCCAGGGATAAAATTATGAAACTTTGAAAATCTATCCTTCCCGACACCATTTTAAGGTCAAAGGTTGATCAGCTAACATTCGTGCTCGCTTTGAGCACAGTCTAGTTCTGATTCTTCTTTTTCTTTCCAATGCTCCTTAAAATCGCTACTAGTACCAAACGGTATACCCATATCAACCAAAGTTGGTCAGAAGAACCGCTGACCTAAGCTTCATATCGGGTGTACTCAGATTGGGGTCAAAGGTCACGTAACCGGAAGTAGCCGCCATTTGTAAAATATTTTAAAAGCCTACTTGTCCTACAGACAACAAGCTATAGATACCAAATTCGTTCACAAGAATCCTTAGACCACCCTTCATATAGGGTGTACACAGATAAACGATCGGAGTTCATTAACATTCAAAATGGCGGCCATATCTAATTAATATGCAAAAATGCTATATCTAAAAAACGGTAGGACTTGGATGGGTGATGTCTGTGCACAAGTTGCGGATAATATTGAGACAAATCATATGACAGAATATTGGCCCAAGGGTCAAGTGTAAGATATGCAAATGAGCTAATTAATATGCAAAAACACTATAACTCATCAACCAAATTAGGTATAAATGTCAAATTTGGTCACAAGAACCACTGGATAAAACTCTATTATCCTTGCTCATAATATGGGGTCAATAGGTCAAATGGGGTCATCTATAGGTCAAATCTGAAAGAAGCTTAATTGACTAATCTAATTATGCCATCGTGATGGTATCGATGAATTATGAAAAAGAGTCCGCAGTGACCCCGCTCTGTGACCCATCGTTATGGGGTCAAAGGTCAAAATATGCCAAATATCAAAAAACTGCCCCATATGAAAACAAATACCATATACCAACTTGTAGGGATTAATGAAAGATGAAATAAAAGTCTAAGTTATGTGACCAATGGTTAAGGGTCAAAGGTCAAATTACCAAATGCACAAAAGTTCCACGACTAAGGTCCGTGCTCTTTGAGCACAAAATGTCTCTAGTTTGGACCTCTAATCAGGACATTTTCCAGAGCGTTTTCGACCAGTTATTGAGGTCACAGCGATTGTATTGTCTTCTCGTGTACATGAAAATAACGCATGTTGGCGCGACCTTCTAATTGACTGTAAGGGCCTTCCAAATATAACGATATGATTGGCCCATTAGGTGGTGCTCAAAACTATGATAATGAAGTGTGTATGCTCATTATAATCCTTTTGGGCACCTCAAATCTGTTACGCTATTTCAGGAAAATCCGCTTATCTGGTATAGAATTTAGATCATTGGTCTCCACTAGTTGTTGTCAATTTGGCTGTAATATGAAATTTTAGACCTGTAGTTTAGAAATCCCTGAACAAGAATTGTCAGATTTTTGCTCAGCATATTGTTATGACTTGCAGATATACGAAGTTGCAAGTTTTCACTTCTTGCAAAAGAAATACCAATCCTATACGCTGCAGGGTGAATAATGTTGAATGCATTCCCCATGAACTAGCCAAATGATACAGGTAAATTGTAATAAAACCAGTCAGACTTGGATTTTCATATAGGTTCTGTTATTGGACATGGCAAATATCACTTCTTAGACTGCTTGACATTTGCTAGTTGCCAACTACAAATTAACCAAATCGAAATTGCCAAAATCTGTATTCACCGGTATTTATTTTTGGTTTATATGTCTAGTGCTAGTTCCTTTTCTTGGTTACCCACTACTGGATGTATCAAACGCATACTTGTTAGTGTAGAATGATTTATGCTTTACAAATGTACAGTTATTAGGAACATCTAGGTGGTGCAACTGATCTACAGTCAGTACTAATTCTAAAATAAAGAAAAATAATAGGAGGTGTTAAAGGATGTTGTTCCGATTTATGTGTATTTGTGTTTTCTACTTGATATGAGAGCCTGGCACTTGCACATACACCCCATCAAGTACCGTGGGAAACAAACTTGCAGTTTTGATGGTAGATGCAATAATGCATGTTGCAAAGCCCTATTCAATACTGTGCTAATATTGATGGTTAACCACTAAAACGGCGGTTTTGAGGGCTTAAATTTCAGGACGACAATGAGAAAAATACGGCCTTTCATCTGATATCAAAATCGATACTACTTCCGGGTAAATTAGGGGGTCCCAAGGACGATTGGAACACGCACCTTTAATACAATGATAAAACATCCTAATCCTATAATTAGATCCAACTAGCTATAGGAATAAAAGGGAAAAATCTTAGCGAGCTTAGTTCTAGAAATACTGCCAAATAACCAGGTATTTTTACTTAGATTTTCCAACCCCCTGTGTACCATCATACAGATGGTGCTGGAGTCTAATAATTCAACATACTATGCATAGAATCATTTTGCTCACATTCACAGATCATTTCAGGCCTTGTTTATCTATAAATTTGGATTGTAAAAAATATTTTGAATGAAGGCTCTTGAATTGTATTTTGTAACTAGTCTTTTACACATTCAATGTGTCTCTGAAGAAGAGTACATTAGAAAACACTTCTGGGTGCTTTTCCATCTAAAACTGGCTGTACCACAAAATTTTATTTGAACATCTAGGGAGATTGTCTGAAGGATTGTGTCACATCAATTCAAATTGCTCATTCCTTTATTTTGAAAATTTAGTACTGTTTAAGATCAGTCACACTTTTTAAAATTTAGATATCTGTCTTCAGCAGCTCTTCAAAATATTCTTCCCAGCTATTTATAGTCAATGTTAATAAAAATGTGTGAAGACACTAGTAACAGTATCAGGAAAGAAGATAGAAACTACTTGCAAGAATGCCTTCAACAAGAGCAGAAGTGTTAACATGTTGGAGATGTGACTTAAATGTCGCTCAGGTCTGTAAGCTGAAACCGTACTGTTAAGTCACACCGGATAATATGAACACTTTAAATTGTAAACCCTAGATTAACACTTGATATCAAAGTGGTATGATACGCTATCATTAAAATATGATAGCAAAAAGTATCGACGTTGATACTGTAAGGAGGAAGTGACCTTTCTCAAAGGCGACCTACATTGCCAGTTGCGTGTGCTGAAACTTCCCGCCAGGATCATCGGTTGTCATCTAATAGTCAAATGCGTCTTCCACCAAGAACACTTAACGTTAAATCTAAGGTGTTTAGTTTCATGATCCTCTCTATGGAAAATTGTTTTTGAGATTGAAACAACAAGGTATGGTGATACGAGGGAGGAAATAAAATGATTTGCAGTGAAATTGGTAACATTCCTCATCCTGTCATAGCTAATATCCTGACGATTTGGAAAAGAGAGCGACTGCACTGGGTACTGGACAATGTCAGGCAATTTGATGAAAGTGTTTTTTGTGGTAATGTAATAGTGCCTAACACAGATATCAAACATTTATGGGGTTGAATTGTTGGTAAAGATAATCTGGTCAATTATTTCTGTCTGGCTACTCAGACATGACTTAATCTTGGGTAAGACTCGGAGAACTACCCGTGTTGTTTAGCGGGGTAAAAATAGCCAAAAGTGACATTTTCGGTAATTGCCGCACCGTAATCTGTAGAATGTTGCAAAGTAAAATGTTTTCACTTCTGGTTAAAAGGATTTTCAAGTAATTATTTTTTTCCTGACATGTTGCAAATGGCAAATAATGATGGAAATTCAAATTTAACTGGGATGTCAATCATATATCACAGACCCAGGTAACCCCTCTGCAAACCTGAAAAAATGAGTAGCATTGTACAAGGCAGAAAGATGTAAATTTTTAAATAGGATCAATCAAATTGTTGGGTATCTTTAAGATTTGAAAAACAAACACTTGGCCCAGACTCTTTACATTTTGGGTAACTGAAATGTTTGATACTTGTATCATATAACAATACCATATTTTGCAGAGTGCTAATCCGTTTTGGGCTAAATGGCATGTGTCACATAACAAGGACCAGAGTCCTTCATGAATAGTGTTGATTACAAAGCAGAAGGATAATTTGAGTTAGTGATTTATAAGGAATGTATAAAGAGATAATAAATATTTTTAAATGTTTAAAAAGCATTGATAAAAGCGGTTTAGCAAATATGTGTTGCTAACCATTACTGTTACTTGCGGGCTTAATACTGCCTCTGGACGTAGACTCAATACAAATGGCATCCTCTCTGGGATGCAGAACCTCCAAATAATTCCCTAAAAATAATTACCCATACCCAAAAGGGTGTGGGTCAGCCCTGTGGTGACATATTAAACCAACATGCACCACGCATCCATCGTTCCTTCCAGTGGCGTAACCAGATGTGGGGGAGGGGGGGCAGACTGCCCCGGAACAACTAAAATGGGGAGGGAGAAGCTAAAAAATGGGGACGAGAAGAAGGGGGAGAAGGGGAAACAATATGGGTCTACCGGCGAGCGAAGCGAGCCGGAAAAAAATGGGTAAACTTCTTGAGTTCTTGCCCCATCGGAGGCACAGGTCTGGTTAACGCGCCTGGTTCCTTCTCTATTTTTGGACTCTACCATAAGGTTGTATTGTTCTGTACTCGTAAGGTATGATCTAAATTGGGGTATTTTTTTTTGGGTTTATATGTTCTAGTGCTAGTCCTTTTCTTGGTTACCACTAATGGATGTATCAAACGATACTTTGTTAGTTGTTAGAATGATTATGCTACAAATGTACCGTTATTAGGAAACACTAGTGGTGCAATGATCTACAGTCAGTTGAGTAATTCTAAAATAAAGAAAAAATAATAGGAGGTGTTAAAGGATGTTGTTCCGATTTATGTGTATTTGTGTTTTCTCCTTGATATGAGAGCATGGCACTTGCACATACACCCCATCAAGTACCGTGGGAAACAAACTTGCAGTTTTGATGGTAGATGCAATAATGCATGTTGCAAAGCCCTATTCAATACTGTGCTAATATTGATGGTTAACCACTAAAACGGCGGTTTTGAGGGCTTAAATTTCAGGACGACAATGAGAAAAATACGGCCTTTCATCTGATATCAAAATTGATACTACTTCCGGGTAAATTAGGGGGTCAGCATATGCATGGGAAAGGTAATCCTGGTAAGTCTTTGATCGGTCTCACCCCAAACCTGCACGGCAAAGCCTGGCTGCAGGGAATAAGGTGAACAAACAGAGCTCCGAGACTCAAAGGTCTGGGGCCGAGTTTCCGATCGGCAATGATTCGGTAATCTCTTCCCAAGAGAGCCAATCGTTTGCTGGCTTCGGCCTTCCGACGACAAAACCTTTTGTCGGGAATTTCACGGGCATTTGTCCGATTCTTTAATCGGTTTTACCCCAAACTTCGGCATAGCCTAGAGTGGGAATGAGTAAAAACGGAGCCCCGAGACTCTAAGGTCTGGGGCCTAGTTTCCGACTGGCGATAATTCGGTTAAACTCTTCCTAAGAGAGCGTCGTCGCTGAGCTTCGGCTCTTGCGACGTCATTTCTGGTCGAATTTCTAGGGTTTGTTGTCCGAGCGGTTGGTCCTGGGCGTGCCAGTTCCATAAATTCATTGCCGTTTCTTCCGAGTCCTCATTTTCAGTGGTGACTCGGGAGTTTTCGGCCACCGTTATTCGGGTGTTTCCATCATCCTTGCGTTCAGTCGTTTCGTCTGGGGAGAGTGTCGTGCCACCTGTTAGCAAATTTTTATTGCCACATAGGTTCGACCCGAGGATTTCCGATTGCTCGGGTACTTCGGTCGATCAGGAGTTGAGTGTATCGTCCGAGTACACGAGCTTTGTAACTGCTCCGCGCCAGGTTAATTTATGGTTACAGAATAAACCTGGTTGTCTGTTTATCCTTCGGGTAAACCGTTCTTCCGAGGTTTTCGAGCAAATCCTCGTGAAGTTCGCGCCGTCTTTTTGGCTGTTAACACTTAATACTTCAGTGTCGACCGGGCCAAACACCATAGAGTACGGTACTTGTGAGCCACGACAAGGTGATTTATTTGTTCAATGGTCAAGGGACCAGGATCTGGCATGGTAATTTATTCATTCTAGCTCTTAATCGGCTTAGCCTATGATGCGATTTTAGCTATTTATATGGTGGTCTTCAAAGGCCATCCATGATATCCCAACCAAGGGGTCAGCCTTTGTAACCTCCTTTCTTTGGTGGTCTATTGCATGACTGGTCATCCTTTATAACCTCAGTTCTTGAATCATAGGAAGCCAGTTTCTTGGGTTCTAAGTCTGTGATCAATAGTTTGACCTCCGTCTAATCTTGTTTTAAAAAAAAAAAAAAAACCTTACAAATGGTGCCTAAGTCGCTCGTGCTACCATCTGGTTCTAATCGGCAGTTGTCATACACCAGTTGTTCTTTGAATGCCTCTGTGGTTCTAACACTTCTTTGGGTCTCCCCTCTTTTGATTTGAATTTCGGGTGGCGACCCGCCTCTGTTACTACCATCGGGTTCCGTTAGGAACTTGAGCGTGGTAGTCGTGTTAGTAGGGACTCATCGTCCCATAGAGACCCTGATTCAGTTTCCGTTTAAGTTGATTGCTAAGATACGTCACTGTTGGGTCTCGGCCATCTTTAAATGAACCTAGAGGATAATTACTACCAACCTAACGATCATCGCAAAAAAGGAGGTAGTGTTATTATTCTTGTTAGATCTAGGGACATTGTTTTACCTAAATGAAGTCAGGGGTTCGCCCCGTGATTTTTAGTAAGTGGCAAAAGATGGCATTTTGAACGTTAAGGATATGGTTGGATATATTTTATCCTTTATTTCCTATTTCCTCTGCCGTGGCTGAGGCGTTCGATCCTTTGTGTGCTACAGAAATATTTTCAAGGAGAATATTTGAGGGGTATCTTTTGGATTCATGGATCCATTTTTGATTCCCTCCTGTCTGTTTCTGGCTTGATTCCGGGGTTTTATTTATGGTTCGCTCCTCCAAGCCATTTTCATCAGTTCATTGAGATTCAGAACTCGAATGTCTGTTTTCTCTTCTCAAGGAACTTTTCCGTTTGTCATCTTTTCAGTTGACATTTTCCAACTATTTGGTTCTCTCTCTCTCTGTCTTGTGTTGGATGAGAGAAGGGGGGGAAATAGTTGGATGACCCTAAACGGACATAATTGCCACTGTTAGACATGGCTGCGGGCTTAGTTGACGATTGATCTCATGCTTATCGAAATGTGCCGGTGTAAAGAATCTTTAGTGTCCTAGCTACCATAGCAACATGTACGGACACGGTATTATATGACACCAGAACATTGAACTGTGCCGGCATGCCCTATGCCGTGATATCGTCTGCACTGGCCTTAATGGTCACTTTTGATGACCTCTTTTAGTACTTGAGAACTCCCCCTTCCCCGATGTTTGTCTTGGGGCTTCTCATCGGCTAAGGCTGTCTGTGTCAAGTAGACTTTGGAGTCAGTCCTTAGGCCTCTTGTCTTTTCCACACTTGAGGAGGGGCACCTCCCTCTTATCAGAAGTCCCAATGCCTTCCAATACTTACAAGGTAGTATTGATTGTGGTAGGGGCATTACGTTGCCATCACTTCCGTCCACAGGACTGTTAGCAAGGAAGTTGATGGCCGGTTTCTACTCATTGCGATACATTGACCATCCATATATCTAGATGGGCTCAATTTGAGACGTGCTAATATTGAGCACTGATGTATCCCGTGGGCGTGCGTTCTAGTCCATTCGCAGGGCACTGTTCCGCTTGACGCCTTTTTCCATTCTACTTGTCAACAGAGTCAAGTTCTCTTGGAGAAAGTGGGCGTGTTGCTTCGCAAGAAGCCTTTTTCTGATATATCTGCCCTTCCTGGCCTGGTTCTAAGGTCGACATATTTTGATCTTTAGACTCTGTAGGTCCTTTCAGACCCAGTGGTTCTGAATAGAGACCCTGGTCTCGGTGTTTAAATCTCATATCAAGGGTTCTTGGGCAACTTCATTTGATTTTTTAGATTGCCAACCCTCACACATGTTCTTCCGGGCCGTCTCTAAGGGCTTCGATTTCTATTTTCAGGTCTTTGCCTTTATTGTGATTTGGCCTTTCTCACCGAGTTGTCTAGTCCCTTTGGACAAATTCCCATCTTCAACCTATTCCCGGTGTTTTGAGTGCACATTTACGACCTATAGAAAGGGTCTAATGGCGCCATCTCTGGAGAGTATTCTGATTGGGTTAAACTTTGTTTATACTTGATTTATCCCATTCAGTTCACACGATATCTTGACTGAAGGTTTTGAGATTGATTAACATGAATAAGGGCGAATTTCCCCTGGAGTGGAGCTATGTTCTGAGTACTCCAGGGCCTTGTTGTCCACATTTTTAACAAAGACTAGACATCATGATTCATTCGGACAATTCGTCTGTTGTCTTTATATGAATCGCCTGGAAGGGACTTTTGTTTGTATAGGCGATTATTTTATGACTCTTAGAAGCATTAATATGATCTAGTTAGTGTTACAACTGCTAGATATCTTTTCAAGCTCATTAGCATTTTCTGCTATTATGTATTTTTCCAGAGTTATTTTTATGCACTCTAGATTAATACTTTATAGGCCTATCAGTATTTTTATTATTTCAACGTGGGCCTATACCCCTTGACACCCACGGTTCCGTAACTAGATACCATTTTCTTTTTGCTTAACATGGTATTTCGGAATCTCTTTAGGCCTATGATGATAACTCCTATAGCGATGTCGTAGCTTTTGTGTCTGACGTTCATCCTCTACGTTATCATATCGCCTGAGTTTGCGAGTATTATAATCACTTGAAAGAACTACTATATGCCTACATGATTCAATTGTAGAAGTTAAATCTCATATCTTGATGCTACGAGATTCATTGCGAAAATCGATTCTGTGATTCTCGTCGAACTTGCTTCTATGGAGGACGCTAACCTATGCCGTACTTCTATCGCAGATAATTACTAATTTCAGCTTTGTAATTTATGTTTACGGGGGATAAAAACGGTTTTGTTCGCCCGAATCCCATGTGACGTACAGCAAGAATAGCTGGTTCACTATCGCGGCGTGTTACGAGAAATCAGTCTTGATTCCCCAAAACTAATTTTGCGGGAATCATCTAATTCACTACCGTGTTTAGTTTTAAAGTTTACGAGAATCAACATTGTTTCCCGCTATCAGTTTATGAAATCTTTTGGGAATCGATTCTCGGATTCCTCGCCGAATTCTAGCCCAGATTTCCAGTACCATGTGCGGGGTGCATCCTTTCTAGTAGCGTTTCCGGGAAATCCCCGGATACCACGTGCACCGCTACTGTTTCATGTGCGCGGTGGAAACCTTTACCAGATTGTTTTGACCGATTGTCGCACACTAAGTTTAATCTTGGCGAAGGTACCGAGGTCTTATAGCTTGGCGAGCATCGCAGACCGGTGATGGTAAACAGTTCCCGATTCATCTTTGTGCGACTTCCACGTTTGGTTCACGGCTGGTTGTATTGACAATCGGTGGCCTGAGTTTAATCAGGGATCAGCCAAATCTCGTTTCGTCTTTGCCATGTTTTTGCTGCAGATTTTGTCTAAGAATGTGTAATTTCCTTTGCACAAGTTACATCATGAAATTGTTAAATACTTGGTCTCCGTGATATGTTTACTTCATGGGTTGTTTGTTGCGCAACGAAGAAAATTTAATTATTTCTCGTCTGATTGTTAGAGAATATTTTCGTGCGTTCAACTTGTACACAGAATTTTTGGATAACTCTGAATCCGTGCACATTTTATCCTAAAGAGCTCTAAGCGAATTTTAGCTTGATTTGTGGCCAAATTTCGACTTTCGGTATTTGCCGTGGTAGTCGTAGTCGCGTCAGTCACATCTTTTTAGCGGCGACAAATCATCCATAAAAGATGGTCTGTGTTATCCTACAACTTTCGTCACCTCGATCATGTCCGTCCAGCCGTGTTTGTACTAAGCATGTTCACTGGTTGAAGTAATGAATTCCAGCGCAGTAGGCTATGTGGGTAGAGCATATCCTAGGCTAGGCTATTGCTCTCCCTTCTCGAGCAATTTCGTCAATTTTGGGCCTTTTTGCTCGGGGTTATAATTATGTTGTGGTATTACAGAGTGTCCTGGCATTCCCAAACTGCCTTCTTGAGACATATCTGAAAGATTTGGGTCTTATCCTGAGCAGGTCACAATTTTCTTTTGCGGTGCTTAATCAGTGGAGCTTCACCGCATTTTGGGTTTTTAAGCTTTGTGTTAAGTAACTTACTGTTACAGGCCAATTTTGACCTTAGTCTTTGGCCTAAACTGTTAATTTAGTTCTATTTTTGTTGTTGTTGCGCTGTGTGGTCCCCTTTTTCGGGGCTCTGAGTTCGCTCACCTCCATCCTTGCTTCGGCGCTAGTCTGACGTTGATGCAATTTGTATTGAGTCTACGTCAGAGTAAAGTATTAAGCCCGCAAGTAACTACTTAAAGCACCTTGGTGATTTTGTATTGTTAATAAGGGGCGGGCTAATACTTACCTGACGTAGACTCCCATCCCGGTCCCCCTGAGCGAACTCCGCCTTTATGGTAGAGTCAGCTGAGAAGGAACGATGGATGGCGTGGTGCATGTTGGGTACTCGAGTACGAGTACAATTTGTGTACTCGTACTAATACTCGTACTCAGGCTTGGGTACTCGTACTAATACTCGTACTCAGGCATAAGTACTTGTACTCATACTCGTACTCGTACTCGGGATTTAAAATGTTGCTGTACTCATACTCGTACTCAGGACCAATACTCATACTCATACTCATACTCGTACTCAGGCATAAGTACTTGTACTCATACTCGTACTCAGGAAAAGTCTCACACTACAACAAAAATAAGTGAGGCATGCATTTATTGCTTGAAAAGGGAAATTAACAAAAATCAAAATATTTACAGTTGAGTGATATTTAACAAAATTGTGATTTTCACCCAAATTTGTTTTGTAAAAATTTACTTTTAGTTTCAGCTAAATCTCAATATTTAAAATTTGTTTTTGTTTGATATAGCATCAAATATTTCAAAATAATGACAAATTTCAAAGGTGATATCTACATGTATACTACAATGCTCCATTCCATGACAATTTAATGAAGCCAAACCCCATTTTATCCAACCCAGTTTGCTTTCTTTTGCCATGGAAGGTGTAGCTTAAACCTATGTGAGATGTTAGTAGGTCAAAGTTGATAAAGGCACTTGCTTTTTAACAGAAAATCGAACACCTGATTTAGGTTTACCATGCATATTCCCTATCAAAAGACATGAAGCTTAAAAAGGATGTGTTCTGAAATACTTGTGGCTATTTTGGAATACATGTTTCAAATTGGAAAGAAAAGTCTGGGCAAATTAATTCTGGGCCAAATTATCACTATTTGGGAACACCAATTCCAAATCTTAAAGCGAACCTTAGAAATTGTATATCAAATTACATTCATGGTCCCTATCATAGCATGTTGCATATTACCTCATATTCAAATTGTTTTGGTTCAAAAGACTCAAAGCATTTTGCATTTCAAAGGGGGTGGGATCTTATAACTGGTGTTTAATGATGCCCAATGCAGACAATGTTGCAGGTATAGGGTATGAAGACCATGGCTACAGGATGGATACAAGCCCATGCCATGATAGCTACGAATATAGGTATGGGTATGCGACTATGGGTATGGGTCCAGCATGTGACCACATCATGTATGTGATCATGATTGATGTACTAGACCATGGGACAGGTACACATTTTATACCCGAGTTTGGGTACTGCATGTATTACACAGTATGCATGCTTTAAGTGAGTAATGATGACATGTGCCTTTGACAGTTTATTCATCCATAATCCTTGGTGGGCCAACTTCCCAAACTAGCCTATTCCATGTAAACAACTGAACTTGTTTTTGGTCTAAAAAGAAAATCAACAACAAATTTCGAGCAAATTACACAGGTTCAAGTATACCTCATTCTCAAGTCTTGGTGGCGGAGTACATCATCATCATTGTTATTACCATCGTCATTTTCATCGTCATCTTCATCAATCAACATATTGTACGAAGTCTGGGTAATTTTGCAAAGTATCATACTCATACTCCCGTACTCCGGCAAAATTACTCGTATCTATCGTACTTCAGGCAACAAGTTCCTCGTACTCAACTCGTACTCAGGCACAAGTACTCGTACTCATACTCGTACTCAGGACCAAATACTCATACTCGTACTCATACTCGTACTCAGGACCAAATACTCATACTCGTACTCATACTCGGGGTCAAGTACTCGTACTCATACTCGTACTCAGAACAAGTACTCATACTACAAGTCTGGCGTGGTGCATGTTGGGTAATATGTCACCACAGGGGGAACCACACCCTTTGGGTATGGGTATTATTTTAGGGGTATATTTGGAGGTTCCGCATCCCCAGAGAGGATGAAATTTGTATTGAGTCTCCGTCAGCTAAGTATTAGCCCGCCCTTAGTAACATACAAAGCACCAAGGTGCTTTAAGTAATTTTTTGGACGGACAGTGTTATTCCTATGAGAGGTCCAAAAAGTAACATTAGCAGTAAACTTCAGACAGGGATCCTTTTCATCAAAGAGAAAAATAGTATGGAAAAAAATTACTTTGTAAAGTATATTAGCCTGTAGTTTTGGGGGGGAGGGGTACAATATCTCAATCTGCATTTTATTCAATCTGGTAAGACAATATCCATGATTTAAATATTGCTAATGTGACACATTTTGGACGGACATTTTTGGGAAGTGCAAAGTGCACTGACTGACTGCCCATCATATCGGTTCAAATTAGTCCCTTGTAAATTTGGTATCAATTGGGGGGTTATCCCTATTAAAGGTCCATGGACATGCTTTAAAAAATACTTATAATACCTCCCCAAAATGGTTTCATTCACAGTATGTACATGTAAAATCTGCATGAAGCAGTATCTGAGAAACCATAGATTTGATAAAATTGGGCATAACATCATGTGTTTCAGACAAGCTTTGAAGGGGAATTCCAAAGGGGGGGAAAAAAAAGTGGGGGCGAAAGTGATTTCGCGCTGGCTGCAATGACCCAGAAGTGACGTCAGAGTAACAAATACGCGTCATTGTCGTCATCGTGGCGTCTGTTTGGATTGCCCGTAAAGCAGAAATGCGTTCGAACAGGTTTTATAATGTGTGTGTGTAAAGCGTGTGCTGTGTAATGGCACGTAATGCACGACGGCGTGCATGTCTTTTTGTCCATTTGTTTTTGTGTGCTTTAGGCATATAGGGTGCTTAGGGGAAAGCATGAATACCGTCAAATTTATATGGTGAATCTTGTCTACTTTTGAACCTTGGTTTCATGTCAAGAAAAATGGCCTAACAAAAGAAAATCGCATGATAGCATCGCTAACGTCTATGTTTTTAATATATTTTTAGAATGCCATGGTCGTAATATTCAAAAAAGGCACTATCAGTGATTTGCTAAATCATAAGATCAAAAAAATCATCAAAAATCAGATGTTTGCATGTCTGTAACAAGTACGGGTACCCTAACATACCCTGCAAATGATAAGACCAAAAGCGACCTAATAAGCATAGAATCCGATATTTTAGTCATTACTGTCCGTACGGACACTTACTACAACACATAATTCAATGGAGAGTCATATCTTTGAAGACTGCCATTTTCTTCCTTTTCTGGCAATTCTTCATTTGGAAAAAATAAGTTATGAGGATTATATAGACTTATCCTTCAATTTTAAGTTATTACTGCAAATTTCAAAGATTTTGACTCTTTCGGGTGAATCACTGATAGTGTCTTTAAGACCACTTTTAGAAAATAGCTGTCGGAATATTTTTGAAATACATGGATTTTCATTCTTGCATGTTAATTTTCATTTTAAAGTTTGATTAAAAATAATCAAATTTAATATTAGATATTAGCAAACCCTCTACACATTACATATTGGCTAAAAATAATAGGTAAATGACGATTTACGAAAATTTTTGATAAATTCCGTGTGTATTTGCCATCTGGCAATCTTGCACTGGCGTGTGATAAGAAATACGGGGTAAAACTCTTCTCCACAGTGACCTTACTACTGTAAAGAGGAGAAGACTTAACTTCGAGGAAATACAGGTAAGATAAATACCTTTGTTGTATTTTCTAGACACAGTACATCGACTTTACCAAAAGCGTGAACTTCTTTAAATTTCACATGGCCTGGCCTGGCATCGTATCGATCGAGTGGTTTGTTTTTGTTTTGGTTATAGCTTGGTACACGTGCGTTTCGGGGTGTGCGTCTTTGTTACTCTGACGTCACTTTGGGGTCAAAGCCAACTCCAGCATCTTGCGACGCATTTGTGAAAATAGGAGTAGTCCCTGTCCGATTGGGTATATTTATCCTTGAATTTAACACTTTCCTGATGTTCACTTTTAAAAATCTGTGTTGAGATGTGATCAGGATACTGTTGAGGTACGAAAATGTAGGAAATTAAGAAATGTCTACTCAGCTGTGTCCATGCACCTTTAAAATATCTAAAAGTATACATTATACCCAAAATAGTAATTTCCTACAGGTACATTGTGAATAGCTAGTTAGCAAATAAAATTATTTGTACAACACATCACTTTAACATTATGGAGTTTCATAACACCTTAATATATTAGTCCTAGACAAAATACTCCCATGGATGCTTCATCTAAGAAGTTTTGTTTCCCATCAAAACCAGTTAAATTGCAGTCTCATGTATACCCCGTGTCAATGGTGCAATAAATACGAGTTATTACACACTCTTTTCACAGCAAAGAGACACTGCTATCTTTCTGGAGATGTAACTACATATGTAAATACTGTTACTGTTTGGGCTTATATACAGATGTTTTGCCTAAACTTTTACCCATTTTGAAAATAAACATGTTTTAAATAAAAACTTCCTTCCTCAGATATAGATGCTGTTTCAGTGGGTCATTAATTTAGAAGTTGAAAACTATTGGTTAAATATAGAACAGGTTTCCAGGAATGTTGGTTTAGTTTGGCATCAACGAGTTACAGGGGCTTTTTTGTGAGTGACAGTTATATCCACTTAAAGACACTTTCAGTGATTCACTCGAAAGAGTCAAATTATTTGAAATTTGCAAAATTAGCTTAAAAGTGAAGGATGAGTGTATGGAATTCTCTTAAGTTGTTTTTTGCAACTGAATATTGACAGAAAAGGAAGAAACAGCAGTATTCAAAGATATGAATCTCCATTCATATACGTGTTGTAGTAAGTGTCTGTATGGACAGTATTGATTAAAATATCAGATTTTGCCCTTATTAGATTGCTTTCAGTCTTAGCACTTGTAGGGTATGTTATCATAGCTATACTTGTTACAGGCATGCAAAAATCTGATTTGGATGTTTTTTTTTTCAATTTTCTGATTTATCAATTCACTGATACTGCCTTTAAATGCATTTGAGTTGTGTTTATTTTTACCCTTACCAGGCAGATATTGTGCTAAAGAAAATGATTTCTTCTCATGGAACTTAAAATCAATCAAATAAAATCAGTCAAACCATTCCAAAGTTAACATACTTATTTGAACTCTTTCATGTGCCAAATCAATGATTTGTTAGACAAAGAATTCTATACAAACTCATGCTGTACATCTACAAAGCCTTAAATGATATGGTTCCAAGTTATCTATCAGCCATGCTGCATCTCCAGAACAAGGATCCTGCTGAATATAGGCAACGACTGCGCTCATCATCAGATCGTACCCGGCTCATTGTTTCGGGATCTTGCAAACGTGCTGGTGACGTGAGCTTTACAATCGCTGCTGCTCGTCTTTGGAACGATCTCCCTGTATCTCTCCGTGAAGTGCAGTCCTTGCCTGTGTTCAAGCGACAGCTGAAAACTCACTTGTTTCCTTAATTTTGTTCTTTGTTTTTCCTCCTCTGTCATATTTTTGTAAAGTGCTCCGTTCTTCGTGGAGCGCTATATAAATGCTTTGTAATAAATAAAAAATCTGATCCATACATTATCCGGTATTGAGATGGTAAGCAAAAAATTTAATAGAACTAGAGTGCTTATCTTCTTTTATACATGTTTGAAATAATCTTTTGATTGTTATTCTTATTTTTGTTCTTTCAAATCTCACCAGGAATGAAGGAAAATGTCCCCAACCTAGTTGAAATGGTAGACGATTTCATGAAGGATAATTCTGTTGACTGGAGAGAGGCCTATGATGAATTGTCTCGCATTGCAATCAATGCAAGGTTTACAGGCCATGAAGGTCGAAGACATGGATGGCTCAGAGGTAACATTATGAATTATTTCAAATGTAAATATACTTTCAGTAAGTAGGTAATGGTGAGCCAATGGACGAGGTGCAAAACCACGCAAAGGATCAAATAATACAGGACACCTTGAGTATATGAACAAAGATTTAGCAAGGTGTCTACTTTCAGCATGTTCAGTAGATTTCTTAGAATATTCTATTTCACATACACAACTTGATTTTTACTTGGGCATAGTCTTCATTGTACTTTTTTCTGTTTGTACTTTGGGATTGAGTCCAGAGTACAAACAGAGCTGTTATTGACACAGGGTCTTTAGTTGGAATCTGTTAATGAAGTATATCTGCAAAGGCTTTTCTTTTGCATTACCTGACATACGTTACATGGTACTTTGTTACGGCTCAGGAATAGCCAAAGAGTTACCCTTTGATTGCCACCAAATAGCGGGCCTCTGTGCGAACTGATAAGGAATAATTTAGATGCAAGACAACACAAGAGATGCAGTGTGTATATTATGCATGGCACACATGATTCTATGCAAATACTCGAGTAAATTGGTTTACTTTTACTTGCAGAACGATAAAAACCAAATAATTCTTTGTCTATTTGGTAGTAATCAAAGTATAACTGCAACCAGCCCAACAGTAGGCAAAGTTTTCACCCACAGAGGTTGGCAAAGCTTTTGATTGTTAACCATGTTTCAGTTATTTCTGGACATTAATCGTCATGAAATTTTGAACTGAATATCATCAAACCCCTGGTTTGGTCATTTTTATGCTAGGAAATTGGATAGAATCGGAAATACAACCATACTGTTAAAGGTTATTTGCACGAAAGTAGACGTCTGGGTACTTCAATACAGTCTGCCAATACGGGAGGTAACTGTGTGTGTGTGATGTGCCAGTGTGATACACATGTTGTTGTTTTTATAAATGGAAAACTTTGCTGCAGGTACTTGGTTGCTCAGGAGTAGACTTATAGGTCTTACCATGAAGACACTAGCCATGTACACACTTGACATACAAATTGCCAGCAGGGATGCACAAACAAACTTTTCCTTACAAGCAAAATCTACAAATGGTGTTTCCACCAAAGCATTTCATATTTGCTAACTATGATTGAGTAAAAAGATGTTATTTTGACTCACAATTTATGGTGATGTTTCACTACCAATCTGGTAGCTTTCTCAGACTGACTGTTTGTTCTACTGTTTTCCCCCTAGATATACTTCATTTTGCTCACACAAACATTACTTCATGCTAACTGCTTACGTGCAAGCCTACATTTAACTTTTAAGGTTGGAAAAGCTTCCTATGCAGTTGCTTGTAAGCTATGCTGCAAACTGCACCTTCTCATACATTGAGCATTTATTGCTGATAAAAGAAAATAAATAATAACTATGTATGCGCCATTGCATTTGCCTACTAAAATGCTTGACATCATTATTCTGATGAAAATCATTCTGAACATGAAAAGTGCACCGTTCAAAGGTAAAATGCGAAAGATATGCATTTCATTGCGAAAGATATGCATTTCATTGCTTCTAGTAGTAGGTATTGGGCCATTGCAGAAGAATTCCATACATGGCCTATGAAAGGCACAGGTGGAATTTAGTGTATACCTTGAATTCATTAGGAATAGTCCATGACCAGGTCAGGATCATTGCATGGTTGTCACATGCACTGCATATGACAACCATGAATTGATCATGGGTGTCACATGCACTGCATATGACAACCATGAATTGGTCATGACTTGACCATGGCAATTCCTATTTAATTCATTAGGAATAGCCATGATCACGTCATGATCAATGCATGGGTGTCACATGCACTGCATATGAAAACCATGAATTAATCATGACTTGACCATGTCTTTTCCTAATTAATTCAGTACCCAAATATTGAGGCATATTTTCAATTTCTGTTGTTTACGGGAATGTATTGAATTCATCTGGAATAGCCCTTATAAAATATCAGGAATGCTGTTGTATTTGTTACCACGTGCTGTAAAATTAGCAAGCATTACATGCTCTTCAACTTTGCATTTCCATTGATGTTTACCTCATTGCAGGTCCAAGCAGACAGTGTCATCTGTTGAATATCAACTTTGAGGATTTGCTGAAAAGAACACCCATCCCCGTGGAATCAATTCAATACAGTATGTGCCAGCTCATAGGCCAAGAAGCATATCTAATGTCAACATTCTTTGAATTGTGAAGTTATTTTAAGCATTTGTCAATGTTAATATCTGCAGTTTATTGCTTAGACATTTTAACATTTTACTTAATGTACGTATTAGATACCTTCACAATCATAGCTTTGTTCATGTTGGAATGAATATGGAAAAAATCAAAATGCTATCCTTGTATGTGTTAATCTGTCATAGACATGAATCATTTTGGCAAAGCTAAGCAGTTCATCAAATAAACAATGTGACATTGTGAGAAAGAAACTTCAGCATTCATGCTTTCACAAAATGTTGAATAAATGTTACTAACATTTAAGTTTTAATATAGAGATTGGTTCAACTGTTTACAGAGTCTGCTCCAAATTGTGCCAAGTGAACTAACAAGTGTGTGTTGATAGTAGAATTGCTTTATCAAATTCATGATAAATATGTAGAACTACTCAGGGAATCAAACTTAGCTAGTCTACTTATAATGGAAGTGAGTAATAGAAATGTAGCTATTCAATAATATGCTTGAAATTTTAGGGAGTCATATGGCAACTGATGTTAGCTTCTCAGTAGTATCAAAGCAGCTTATCCAGTCATTTGTAGGAAACCAAAGAAGTTAAAATTGAGAGGCCGTAGCTCTTGAGCCAACCTGTGTAATGGTATGGGCTTGCTTCCATCAACTTTCAGCCATGTAGAGGAGTTGGTGTACCTCTAGATATGTTTGTGGCAGTTGAAGCCAGTTGTCTGTAGCCTTTGATTACAGCACAGCTGTGCATATCACAGTTTACCTCCAAAGCTTCAAATTGCAACCTTTGTTCAGTGCAGTAAAATCAAAGCTTACCAAATATTACCATGAGAAGCCAGAGGTGTACAGCATATACAACAAAGATGGCTGCTAGTTGTGACTACCATGAAATCTTTGATGAATCTCTTTTCATAAAATACTTAACCACATGCATCTAATGTGCTACTTTGTGTACATGCCTACGTGGGTATAGTGCTGGGATTTTAAGCGAACATAACCATTTGAATATTCTGACTTTTGGAATAAATAGTAACATTGCTCCCAGCTTCATATACAAGATGTATAGCTTTTATAGTCATGTCTCAGTTACTCTGTGTAAAATTCATTCCTTGTGTTCTGAGTAGTGAAAATCATGTCCGGGCACCAAATTGATTCCTTAGTATACCATATACATTGCCTATTGAACTGTGCCAGGAAATTGAGACCATTGAAATTGGAAACAAACTGTTATTGATTTCATTTTTGTTTATTTCAATACAGTACCAATAGACAGTGAAAGTTCATCAGAGGAAAGTTTGTTCTCACATCGCAGAGTGAGTACCGTAGGTAAGGAATCAATCAAACGTTAACCATATATAGTGCATTCATCTTCCAGGAGTCAGTGACGTCAACATGGTCATGCAGTTTTTTCTCGGGCGCATCTAAGTGCCGGCTTTAAATGCGTGAGCGTGTACGCCAGCGCTTTCAAACAACACTCACGATTTAATGCTGCAGCCACAGAAGATCGCACTAATGTCACTGATTCGAGGAAGATAAATGCACTATAGACAAGCAGTGTTCCTTGAGGTGTCACTCAGTTGCAAGACCATGATGTCACAATGTGTGTGAGAGTCCATAGCTACACGGCCGTTTTCTTACTCGCGTTGTAGCCTATACGGCAGCTACACCGTGTCTACCGCGGCAGCTACTGCACATTACACACTAGGCTAGTTGCGAGTAGCTTCAAGATACGGCTTGCAAAGTACGCAGTTAATAAGTATACAGTAAGGCGCCTTCTCTACAGTACGGTACCTACCCCAACGGCTACCCTGTAGTTGCTCACCAGGTGGAGAGAAGGTGGATATGGTGTAGACTACCCCGGAGTAGACACGCAGCTACCACGTAGCTACCCCCAGTTACTAAGATGCCATTTTGATAGTGGACAAAACAAGGGCGCTATACACTTGTTCTCTTCTGTTTAGCATTTTTTTGTCATTTTTTAGAAAAACTCTTACAAAATTTGAGTCTGGCATCATCAAAAAACCCTAAATACCAGCACGCTTAATAAAAAATGCAAGTATATGGCAGAAACATCTGAAAATAAAAATTGGCCAGAGAAATAACCCTATGCGCTGAGAGCCGTTGTAACCACGTAGCTACTCAGCAACGGTGCAGACAGCTGCTGTGTGTACACTACCCATCTATGCAGTAAAAAAACACAGAATCCTGGCTGGTGGTGTACGTCTAGTCAGTAGGTAATCCGTGTTGTCTACTTGGTGGTAGCTGCAAGGTAACTACCATGAAGAAATTGGCCATGTATTCATAGGGCTACCAAAGGAATACAGCTAAAACTGCTTTGGTTTGTTATCCATTATATTGCAGATGAAGAAAATGTTAGCTTGTTGTCAAAAATAACCAACCAAAAATGAAACAACAAATGCATGCACCACACCCCTATACATAATTGCATGTGCCCTTTCTCTCTTCAAAAAGACTTCAAAAGAACCGCGTCCGTGGTCGTAAAGCTAAACATGGAATGATTCCCATTGTTATATTTCTGAGGACCTTTGTTTAAAAGAATTTCTTTTGTGTTACTAGGTCCTCCGAAGTATATGCCCATATAATAAATCTACTGTTATAGAAGTAAATGGAAAGTGCAGGAAATGGGGGGGAGGGGGAGGGTAGCTTTTTTTTTCCTTATATTCAAAATGAACCAGTTTATTAGACAACTGTGTTTGGGTGACGGACTGTCTTTAACAGAATAAAGTGCAATACTAGATTTTGCTTTATTCTGCAGTATGTTAATAGGCAGTCTCTAAGACCTTAAATATTAATTAGCTTAGGCGACGAAAAAAGAAAACCCTGTTTTACGGGCGAGTGGACCTTTCGAGTAGGGTCGGTCGGTCGGCCAAATTTTGTTCTTTTTTTTTCTTTTCTGGAAGTCAAAATTGGCCCAAATAGCCCCAAAATCTGAAAAATCAAGAGAAAAAATGAAAAATTTTTACAAACAAAAAAAATAGCCAAAATTGATAAATTTGGGCTAAAAACAGGCTGATTTTACATGATTTTTGGAAAAACTAAAAAAAAAAAAAAAATTCTGCAAAACTGAAAAATCAGGGTCGGTCGGGCCCGTAAAACAGGGTTTTTTTTATTTTCGTCGCCTTATGGGGACTTTTTGGTTTAAAACATCCCCACATGGAAAAAAAAAAATCCCCATAGGTTAAAAATGCCCTCATAAAAAGTTATTGATTATCCGTACACTACACACACACACATTTGTGTATGACCTATTCTTCCAAGGACTTCAAAAGAACCATGTCCTCGGTCGTAAAGCCAAACACGGACTAAACACAGAATAAAGCCCATTGTTATAATTCCGAGGACTTTGGTATGTTTCTGAGGACATTCGAGGACGTTGAGAATCACAAGGACGTAACTCAACACGAAAGAAAATTAAAGATTTCTTTAATCTACTGTAATACTGCTTTTGAGAAAATGTGATGTTTAATATTTTCTACTAAGCAAATTATTCATTACTCAAAATGTAAACATCTCGTGGTAAAGCTCATAGAGGTACTGTAAGCAAAATTATGTAAATTAGTAAAACAAAGTTTATTTTTAATTATGAAACAGCAGAAAGAATTAAAGACAATTCTTTAATATTTCTTTTCAGTGCTGAGGTACGTCCTTCTGTTGTCAACCCTTTTTGATTTGTTCATAAAGAATTTCTTTTGTGTTACTAGGTGTTCCTTTAAGTCGTATACCAATAGAATAAATATACTGTAATATTGAAAGGCGGTGGGGGAGGGGAGAGTGAGAGAGGAGAGAGTAATCTTTTTTTGATACATGGCAATAGGAAGCTTTTTTTGACCTACGGTTAGGCTCAGCACAAAATGAAACCAGTCTTAGACAACTGTCTTAAACTATGTTTGCTTATTAGTGTCAAAATGAACCACGTACTTCGGATACACTGTGTTTGGTGATGGGCTGTCTTTAACAGAATAAAGGGCAAACTAGATTGTGCTTTATTCCTGACAATATGTTAATAGGCAGTCTCTAAGACCGTAAATATTATTATAGTTTATGGTGGGGACTTTTTTTGTTTAAAACATTCTCCACATGCCAAAAACATCCCCATGAGATTTAAAAATCGCCCTGCCACAAGGTATTGAGTATCCGGACACCACACACACACACACCACACAACACACACACCCGCACATACACAACCACCCACACACTACACACACCACACACATCCTTGCAAGAACTACATTGAGGAGTTGTTTCTGAAAATCTCTTAAAAAGACATTTTTTAGACATTTTTTTAGGAGAAAAATACAATTGTTCAAAATATATAAGGAAGAATTTCAAACCTTATATAGTTTGAGATTTTTCTCTTAAAAAGACACTGTTTTTTTTAGAATTTTTTTTTTCCATTTTTTCAGTTTTTTTCATTTTTTTTTCTAGTTTTTTCTCAATTTTTCTTAGCCAAGAGGGCAGAGGGGTGCGCCGCAGGCCTATATAGTTACCTAAACTAGAAACATCCTCTTTTCTACTCTTTTACGGAATAAACTCAATACTAGATTAAAGTTATTCCGTTATAGGACAATAGTTTTAAAATAGTAATATAGTAAAAAATACTCACACAATGAAGAGAAGAAAAATATTTTTAAAAAAAAAAAAAAAAATACAGTCAGAATGTCTCGTTATACTTGTGGAAAATACACTAAGAATGTATCTATTGTAGTGCACACACACACACACACCACACACATCCGTTGCAAGAGCTACATTGTGGGAGTATGGGAAGTTTTACTGAAAAATCTCTTATAAAAAGACACTTTTTTTAGACATTTTTTCAGAAAAGATACAATTTTTTCAAAACTATATAAGGAAGGACATTCAAAACATATTATAGTTTTGAGATTTTTCTCTTAAAAAGGACATTTTGAGACATTTTGGGACATTTGTTCAGTGTGGTTTTCATGGTGTTTCTAGGGGGTATCACGTTTCTTACAAGAGGATGCGACGCAGCCTATATAGTTATTCAAACTAGAGAACTCCTCTTTGCTACTCTTTTACGGAATAAACCTCAATACTAGATTACAGTTTATTCCGTTATAGGACAATTCGTAAAAAAAATAGTAACCTAGAAAAATACTCCCACAATGAGAAAGACCCCACAATGTAAAAATACAGTCCAGAATGTCTCTTCTACCTAACTTGGAAAAAAATACACTCAGAATGTTATCTCTTGT
Source organism: Ophioderma brevispina (assembly GCA_023653785.1). Taxonomy (NCBI): domain Eukaryota; kingdom Metazoa; phylum Echinodermata; class Ophiuroidea; order Amphilepidida; family Ophiodermatidae; genus Ophioderma; species Ophioderma brevispina. The sequence continues at coordinate 76,805 of JAMKCH010029439.1, forward strand.
AAGTGCACACAACGCACACACTCTATTCAGGCACAACAGTACTCATTTCTAAACAGCCTTTAGCTGCTTCGATTGTAAAACATATGGAGAAGCTAATGTCATTTACATTTTCCCAAATGTATTTTCATGGTTACATTTGCAGCAAAATTCCTCTCAAAAATCATATGCTGACTTTCTTAATATGGAACAGCCATGGATTGTATTCTTTGTGCTTGCTTGGTACGGTAATCCAAGAACAAAAACCATGGGTGTGTCATCACATGTGGCCAGGGTAAACGTCTACGTCCATGACAAAACTAATCGTGCAAACACTAATCGCCATTGAACTGTGGATTGTGGTTGAGCTTGGCTCTTTTGTTTTTGAGTGAACTCCTGATGAACCCCTAACCATAATCTTGACCCTAACCTAATCTTAAACATTAATCCGGTATAACTTAATTTTTGTTTCTAAGTAACAACTCAGCCCTTTTCTGTTAACCTTGAGTACAAGCAAATTTGACACAATCTAATCCACCTTAGCCAAAGACAGGAATTGATGAAATTGAGGTTTGAGAAAAATAAAGAGCAAAAATGTTGTAAGTGCAATAGCTGCCATGTGATACATATGTGTGCTGCCGTATATTGCGATAACTCTCAATTTATCTTTCCTTGAGTCATTGGCTCTTGAAATGGTTCTTTAGGCAGTTGACCAAAGACTTGGCATAATAGTATGTTTAATGAAAATTTCTGACAATGGCAGCTATTGCACTAACATGAGGAATTGACTTTGCAAGTTCATAACTTTGTAGCTAAGTATTATACTAGGGATGTTGGGATTTCAGCAGTCGTACACTTCATTACTAAGCAAGTTGATAATAAGAATGATTACATTTTGAAAACTGCTTCCTTTTGACTGAATGGTAGGTTTACATGCCATTCATAAACATTTATTACAAGAGAAATGTGATTGGACAAAAATCATGCATTGATTGTGTCATTGCGCGGTGCGTATGTTGATGAGTGTACGCAGTGTGCTTAGAATATTTACACGTAGTGTTGGATTAAAGGGGGATGACCCGATTTAAGTCTGTAAATGTTTCATTTTGATAGAATGGCCTTCACCCCAACCCCATCTGTAAAGTTTCGCACTGATATTTCAATCCATTTTGAAGTGAGAGCTAAAAACATGATTTTGTAATCCCATAGAGTACTGTATAAAATTAATATTGGTCGACCAAATGGAGCATATTTAACTCATAACATCCAAACCAAACATTTAGCCCTAAGATTTCACAGGGTAAATGAGAAAAATAGTAGCTTTCTTCCGATACCAAAATTTTGACCACTTCCGGGAAAATCTGGGGTCCCAGGGGACGAGGCTATTAACGATCGGACCATGGCCCTTTAATTCATTTAATGGACGTTTGTGCATTTTTTGTTAGGAATATTAACATTGGATTTCATGATATATTCATATTTTTTTGTGTAAAAATGTGTGGTAAAATAACTAAGTATGACTCCACAATTGTTGAAATTATTCCACAGTGGATGTTCCAATACATTTCATGCAAACTGCTTTTGGTAAAGATGAAGACAGCCCATTGAGCAGCAGAAACACTGATGCTGAGGGCGCAACTCCAGACATACAAGGCTACAGGTAAATGTAACAAAGGAAGTCAACCTAACTGATGGTTTCCATGTTTGTGGCCAGAAATTAAATTACAGATAATACCATTTTGTACTAATCCAAGGGACTAGTTACTTCATACATTAGAAGTGAAGTTCATGATGAAGTATGGATACTAGTAACTGTGTTGGATGTATGAAGTACCCCCTCATTTTGTTGGGTTTGTCAGTGTACTTATCTGCATTGGGTTGAGCAAGATAGACTAAAGATATGCAGAGTATTTACAAGGCATAGGTTTATGAGCTACCTCTTACCTAGCAATCGAGCGTACATGTAGATCAAATATAAGACAAATCTGGGTGAGAGTGAGATTTTTAGTTATTCTTGAGTCATTTGAAAAAATACTGATAATATGATGACATGACTAAAAGAAGTTTAAAATAAGTCTAAAAAGTTAAAAAAGAAATGCAAATATTGCAGGGCAGTAGAAGAGAGCCTCATGAAATTCGCCTCCCAACAAGAACTGTCATTAAGTCAGAGTGGTAGAAATTGTTATTACAACTCATAAATGTTAATGGGATAATGGGCTTAAAATTGGGCATAAGAAATCAAATACTACATGGTATGACAGAAAAAAAAATAGTGCAACTATTTTCCACTTGCTATTGGATGCAGTTAGAGAGTAGATGAAATGCAGTTCAACTGGCCCTCCAGGTTTGGGGTTGGGCATCGGTTAATCACCCTATCCTGGAAAAAAAATTGCGATGACGGAAACCAAAAGCATTACGATGAATCTAAGTAACTTTATGCTATGTGACCTGATATTTGAATTTGCTAATGTGTTTAGTTCTGAAGTTTACAACAATCAACATGGATTCATGCAAATCTGTTTACAAGAATCTTTGTGAGAATCGATTCTTGGATTCTTGCCAAAATTCTAGCCGTGGACCAAAATATCCAGTTTTGTCATAATAAAGTTGATTTCATTCTTTTACTTGCAAACAATGCTAGGGTGTCTATACTGGTTTCAAAAAAATCTGACTTTGATGGCTTTCAAAATGAAGCAGTCATTCATAGTGCCAAAACCCTCTGGTATTTTGCCCTGATTTCACCGTATTGTGAAAAACAATATTCAGGTCTTGATGTACACAATACAAGTTTAGTGAATTGGTGGTAGAACATTTACTCTGATTTCCTCAAGGTTCTAGCTCTGTATAGGGTTTGAAAGCCAGGTCTTGTTGGGAAGTGAAATACTAAAAACCAATAATAATACATGGTATGGTGAATAACAATACTCAGATCTTTAAGTGTATAAAACAAGTTTAATGAAGGTATAGCATTTACTCTAATTTTCTCTAAGTTATGAGTATCTCTGTGTTGGGATATAAAGCCTGTCTTGTTGGGATATAAAGCCTGTCTTGTTGAAAAGTGAAAACTAATGGCTATTTTGGCAGCAAGTGCTGCATGGAAGCTTCTGAAGTCTGAAGAAAGGTAGCAGTTACCTTCATTACCATTTTGTATTTGGCAAGTTTAGCAATCACACATAATGAATACAAGGCATTGTTTAGTATTTGTCACTACAGTTAATGCATGGTCATTACTTTTTGATTATTCATGACTAATGTATATGTGTCAGTTTTCGCTCTACCTGAGCTATCTCTGCGTTCTTTGAACTGCCATTTGATATGACAGGCATTCCAGTTGATTGAGAATCTCAAGACTACAATTGGAGAAAATATTCGCATTATGCAATTGCCCAATTAAGTGGCCAGAGACGTGTGTCATAGTGAATAGGTTGGCATGTGTCTGGCATTTAGCATGTGAAATTTGCTGTGTCACGTCTCGTCTTGTAGATTTTCCAAGTTTTCTTGTGGCCATTGTAAAACTCAGGTTAAACAGACGTCCCTGTTCATTTTCAAAAATGTGAAGTAGACATGTACCATTCCTCGTCATGTGTGTGTTGGCACTGATGTATGAGCATTAGCATTGCTTCATCTTCCCACTCATGCTTGAACAGTTTGTAAACAGTCATATATTCCCTCCATGCTCAATACAAACAGACATGTGATTTGTTACCCGCTAGCCGTGGTGCAAAGCACGGCTAGTCTTGTATTTGTGCGATTGTCCTTCTCTTTTTCTTCTTTCTTTCTTTCTTTCTTCTTTTCCTCATTTCCCGACGGAACTTTTCAAAAGGCTACGAGTGCCAAACGGTTTATCCGATGCCACAAATTGTCAAGAACCCTACCGCAAGGTCCCTATAGGTTGTACACAGATTTGGGTTGGGTCAAGGTCACGTGGGCCAATTAAAGGGGCATTCTTTGAAAATTTTCGGAACTCTTTAAAGCCTTCTTCTGCCACAAATAAGTGCATGATCACGCAGATGTTATTCAGAAAACCACTGAACCCAGAACCCCTACGGTTGTGTACGCAGATGGGTCCAAATGTCCCTTGGGCCGATTAAGGGGCATTCGTCAAAATTCTATAAATTCCTTCTTGTTCCACAAATCAATTGCTATATCACAAGACTTGTTCAAAGAACCGCTGACCCAAGCCCCTATGGGGTGTACACAGAATTTTGATCGAAGGTCCAGTAAGGGGGTCATTAAAGGGACACTTCCGGTCTGAATGTTGAAAAATCAGTCAAAAAATCATATTTGCTATAGCAAGGAGCAGTCACGTGACCCATGCATATGAAGCAGCTTGAGACCCTTCACCAAAGTTATGCACAACATGGGGGGTCATCAAAGGTCATTAAAGGGTGCCCTCCCGGTCTTAATGTTAAAAATCTTCAAAAATTCATATCTGTCATTTGCAAGGTACCATGGTCACGTGACTCATGCATATGAAGCCGCGTGAGACCCTTCACCAAAGTTGTGCTCAGCATGGGGGTCAAAGGTCATTAAAGGGGAACTCCCGGTCTTAATGTGAAAAATCTTCAAAAATTCATATCTGTCATTTGCAAGGTACCATGGTCACGTGACCCATGCATATGAAGCAGCTTCAGACTCTTCACAAATTTTGTGCTCGGTATGGGTCCGTTCATTTTTATCGCCCACGCTAGGTTCGTGCGCTAGAGCCAATTGGGCCTCTAGTTTATTTTGTAACTTCCCTCATCTGTACAAATTTACAAAGTTTTGGCCCCATAGCTACCCTCATAATAATAGCCCCAACTTTAAGAAAACCTCCAAGATGTCTGCATCGGCCAAACTTAGCGTGATGACTCAAACTAAGTAGATCTAAATTTAGGAAGCATGATTTCCCATGAAGTAGATTATAGAAGTACAGCAATTCCGTCCAGCTTCCTTCTTTAACAGTCAATAGTTGCTGATCTCAATCTACTGAATTAGAAGAAATGGGGTTGTATGTGTAGAGCTATACTAGTGAGGGGAATTTTGCCAGTGGCTAATAGACCTTTATAGCCACTGATTGGAAATCTTTGGAATTAGTTCAGAAAGGTGTAAACAAACCAGACTCACCAATCACAACCAAGCGACATGTGCGAATGTCAACAATTTAGTGCGTAGCGTGATATTCATACCAATCACCATCTGTGCCACTTTGACTTTATACAGTGCATTAAATGCGATGTCCAGAATGTGGTTGATTATTTCGATGAAATTGCAAGAACTTGATTGGTCAATGATGTTTTGATTTTGGAAGATGGTGGCATTATTTTGGAATATCATCCCGAATTGTGTGAGCAATGTTTTCTGAATGTGACCAATTTCTGCAGAATGCAGTCCATGATGTACTGAACTAACTTTGTTATACACTTGTTGGTAAATATTGAAATTATTTACTTCAACATCTGGAAGTGAGACATAAGATATTATATAATTAATTGCATGCTAATAGTAAGAATATCTTCATGAGGTGATAATCAAGTTGAAACCATATTTCACAGAAAAGCATCCAATATTTGTTTATATGATAGTTTATACCCATAAATTGTTTTTAATTCACCAGCTTGTCTTAGCAATGCCAAGATTGTGAATGCCATTTGTTGTTATTTTGGCAAGAACTGTGCATTGACTTAAATGAACCGCAAAAACGCACTTCTGTGAACACTGCTCTGGGCGTGACACACTAATTTGAATATCAACTGTGGGTTGATAATGAATCAACGAAGTTACACTCCTGTACAAGGAGATGCGGTGAGTTGTTGAATAATTGTTCAATATATCATTGTTTTCTTGTGTCACAGACACAGCTCTTTAGAGAAATCCAGGAATGAAGGCATGAAAACAGCAACTCCATCCCAAGACAAGGACAGAGGTAAACCCAGAGAGGAGGCTCCTAAACCCAAAAAGATACAGAAGAAGCTGGCTAAGGCTGGACAAGATGATTTTGCCTTAGACATCAGACCTGATCCAGTGCAGGCAAAAAAGATGTACTGGTAGGTATTGTACAACAAGCAATACTGCAGCCTGGACTTTTCACCCTATAACCTCAGGTTATAGGGTGATTATGTCAGATCTGGTTTTCTTCGAGGGCCTGCTACTGGTATCCTGGTAACAAGGGCCAAGTCGTTGGCGGCTAAACCAACACCCCCATCGGGTTTCTAAGAATATCTGATGAGGAGGGTAGCTGGTTACCCTGGTAGAATGAAAAAGAAGATCTACCTACAAGGGCGTCAGCTCGGAGAGCTAATGGCGGCCATCCAGCACATGCTGCCTTGTGTGGTGGGCATGGTTGCCCAAAGGCTAGGCCCACCGCGGAAAACTGTGGATTGGTGTCAGGAAGGGTATCCGGTCAATTTGAATCCGTCCACCCTCGTTTACAGGGACAAAAAACCGGATTTAAAAACTTTGGTTTAACTAACCACTACTAACCTCAAGCTCATGTTAACACATCTTCAATACATAAATTATTAACATGTGTCTTGCAAAAAGCTCTCTCTCCCTAAGGTTACTTTCTTATTTACGAGTCATACTCAGATGAGAGTCTTCCGTCTGGGCGTAAGGATGTTAATTGTTAATGACAATTTAGATATGTCCGCAAATCGCTGATTAATCTCTAAGGAAGTTTTAAATGTTGAAGATTTAAATGCTTATTATTAAATTGTAAAAGCACTTGTTAATGACTTGTAATAAAGCTTTGATTTGACATTTCCCCATGTACTACTTATTTTGTAAATGTCCTAATTATTTTTCAAACCCTGTAGATGTGTAATACTCTTATTAAAAAATGTAAAGTCAGTTTCAAGCAATTGTATGTATTGATGTATGCAAATTCCCATATATTCCTTCATCGTGTGAAGATATCATTAATATTGGACAAAGTACGAGACAATTTAATATCTTGTGCCAGGGATGCCTATATAACGTTTGCTGTTTTGTAACCCAATTCTATGTTGTTTGACCCATTTACATCCTCCTACTAATCGGATTGTAAAATAGGGGAAATAGTTTACAACTAACTTGACCTGTATCCAGGACAGCCGCTTCTCAACAGTGGAAGTGCAGGTCACCAAAAACTGGTTATTTTCTTTTCAGTAACGTAACTAACTTTGAATGTCTGCAATGAAAAAGTGTAAATATAGATTTGGTCAAGGTATATTTTTGGTTGATTGTGTTTGTTTACATTGTTACCAACTTTTAAATTTCTTAAAATATTACTAAAAATTTGAGTTTTATGAAGAAAACATGTCTAAACTAGCATGCGATAGTTCATTTAAAATGTAGCATTGTAATTTCTTAAAACAAATTTAATGGTACAATTTTGGATACAAAGTTGGGCTGAAACCTGCCAAAATAATGCTATAGGAAATGGACAGCTCTGATTTTATCTGTTGATGAAAGTTTCATTTTTCTTCTTTAATTCATCAAAATTAAATTACAGGAACACCCAAAACAGTCCATGAAAATTGCACAAAAATATAATTCAAAATGTTTGAGCCAAATTTCTGTGTGGAAGTTACAGTATCAAGAATATTGCCTTCGTTGTAGGCAAGGCCATAGAACCAATCATGTGTGTATTCCATTAGCAGACAAAGTAGACATCAAATTGTCTTAAAATTAGTTTAAACTAGTGCATTGCCCCCCCCCCCCGTGTCCTTGACCTATGTGTGTGACCTTTGACCTCAGATTTGTTCTGTGCTCAGGTCAGCAGTGCTTTTGACCAAATAGGTGGTCATAGGCATTTCTATGCAATTGCCCTCTAGATGACTTTTGACCTTATGGCTCACTCTGAAACCCTGCAAACAAAGATCAGACTGTCCTCCCCAATCTTCATGCCAAATGTCAGGCCCATATGTCAAAGCATAACGAAACGCATAGGCGACAGACTCGCAAACAGACGGATCTCATTTTTTAGCAGTATAGAGGTACTTCACGAAAATATAAATAAGGTACAAGAAGTAGTCTTGAAATTACTAGCAAAGAAATCATGACCCTTTCAGGAACAATGTGTGACCTACGGACTGTCAAATAACTGTAATCTGACATTGACAACTAATGTTCTTATCACTTACCTCCATAATACGTACCCTACAAATTTTCTTCTGCTGATGTTAAGGATAATGTTTAGGAAATACAATAATCGATATGTGGATAATAAACGCACCGATAATGGCAGCAGGTGTGGCATGTGTTGGAGAAAATAACAAAAAACAAAAATAAAAAACTCGATGCGTAAATTCAAATGAATCTTGCTCGGTGTACAAGTAATTGATCAGCAGAAGTGAGATGTCAGTTGTGACGGGGGACTTGTAAATGAAGGGTGACACTTGTGGTCACTTGTCAAATCCTGCTAATTCATGTATCCACTACGATAGGCTACCTAGGAGAAAAGGTAATAGAGCAGTCCGTCAGGTGTTGCGTTCCAAAGGGAACCTAAGTTGCCAGGTCTATATTTGTTAATACTGTATTGCAAGTTACAGTACTAATAATGGGTTAGTGCATGTTAGTGCATGGTTTATTAGTTAACTGATTCCGCATTTGAATATCTAATAAAATTATCCGAATTTATAGACAACTTGATTGTTCTAGTTATTAGATGATCGTTAATATATGATGAATTTGTGATGAATTAAGGTCAAAATAGTGGTCAAGGTTTAACATGACTTGCATGCATAGGAGTGTTTTTAGGTAGCATTAGATATTGGGCTGCACTCCAAAGGAAAATACATGCTATAGGCCTACTCTTTTTCTGTTTTGTAGTTTAACTCACTTTTGACCAAATTATACCAGGAATAATGGGTATTTTGTGACCCACATCCTTGTCACCTTAAGTTGTAAAACAAAATAATAACCAACTTAACCATGCATAAATAATGTATTATGTGCTCAATATTACATGCAGATTAAATTTAACTGCAAGAGAAATAGAGAAATTACAACACTGTGGCATATATGGGACACTGCGCTAAAGTCTTTGCTTGTAACACCAAAATGCACTGAAATGTTGGAATTAAACTTTGTTGACAATATCTACTGAAACATCACTGAAAAAGGTGTTAATGTACCTTCAGTATTGAGAGAGGCAACTCCGGGGAAGCAATTCAGTCCATTTAAATGAAAACATTGTGCTAATGACTAAAATTCCACAGGGTGCTGCAACAATTAGTCTGCATGTGTATGACTCAGCTTATCTTTGCCTGCAATTTAAAATTTGAGAAATATGGCTATGTGGATCTGAGATATCTGAGTGAGTGTTTTAGAGCCTTACTGGGTACATGGCCAATTTCTTCATGGTAGTTACCACGCAGCTATCACTGAGTAGACATGGATTACCTACCACTAGACGTACACTCGCCGGCCAGGATTCCATGTATTTTTGCCGCATAGACGGATAGTGTACACACAGCGGCTGTCTGCACTGTCGCGGAGTAGCTATGTGGTTACGCCGGCTCTCAACGCACACGGCCAATTTTGTTGTTTAGATATTTTTGGCATATATTTGCATTTTTTTAATTAAAAGTGCGAGAATATAGGGGGTTTTGATGATGCCCCATTTGAATTTCGTAATGACTTTCCTAAAAAAAAATGGTCAAAAAATGCTAAACGGAGATCAAGTGAGTGCCCTCATTTTATCCACTATCAAAATGACGTTGTAGTAACTGCAGGGTAGCTACGTGGTAGCTGCATGTCTACTCTGGTACTGTCTACACCATATCTACCTTCTCTCCACCTAGTGGGCAACTACAGGGTAGGTACTGTAGAGTAGCCACATCACTGTATATCTAATAACTGTGTACTTCGGAAGCCCTATCTCGCAGCTACTGCATCGCAACTAGCCCAGTGTGTACTGTGCAGTAGCTGCGGCGGTAGACACGGTGTAGCTGCCGTATAGGCTACCATGAATGTTCGACATTGACAGAACACTGGGCTACTAACTTTGGCCATGACGATTGTTGAAACAAATGTCGTGTTACTTTTCAAGTATCTGAGTGAGTGTTCCAGAGCCTTAATACTGCGTATGAATGTTGTACTGTTGTGACTGTGGCTATGTGAATTGTTGAAGAAATTGTTGTGTTAGTTCTCAGGTATCTCAGTGAGTGAGTGTTATAGGGCCATAATGGATATGAATGTTCTACACTGGTTGGAAACTGTGTTAAACTATGAGCTACTATGGCAGTGTGAATTGTTGAAACATTTGTTTTAAAGGTCCATGGTCCGATCGCTAACAGCCTCGACCCCAGGGACCCCAGATTTTACTGGTAGTGGTCAAAATTTTGGTATCAGAAGAAAGCTACTATTTTTCTCATTTATCCTGTGAAATCTCAGGGCTAAAGGATGTTTGGTTTGGATGTTATGAGCAAAAATATGCCCCATTTTGGTCGACCAATATTAATTTTACAAAGTAGTCTATAGGGATTACAAAATTACATTTTTAGCTCTCACTTCAAAATGGGTTTTTGATGGGGTTTTGGGGTGAAGGCCCTTAAATCAAGATCTCATTACATTGAAGTGAAACTGTTGAGAATAGACATCCTGAGCACATTACAAAATATCATATTGGTAAAAGGGAAATGCACATGGGCACACTTGCTTTTCAGCAATTTTCTCATTTATGTGATGTCAGCATAGCCTCAAAACTAGTTTTATAATAGACCATAAACTTTTCAAATTCAGTGTGGATTTTTATACCTTGAATTTCAAACAAGTGGAACCCACTGCAAAAGATTTTATGAAATTGAAACTTTTGTTTAAATTAATCAAAAGTCAAAATCATTTTGCTGAAAATTCAAAGGCTATATCCCCTTAAAGATGCAAGGAGTCCTCTTCATTCACCAATTGCAATGTATTTTAACAAGTGGTATTTCCAGTGTAACAGCCATCAAACTTAGCTGATATCACACTATTCATTCACCATTAATTTTCTCCAACGTATCAAAGCGGAAGATCTTTCTTCACCACATGTGCTATAAACATAACTTGCATTCTGGGAGACATAGGTATGAACCAAATTAATAGCTTAAAATCTTGTGACAATTTGATAGGAAGGCTGTTAATTTAAGGTGACATTTTTTGTTCAAAAAGAAAGTTTGTGACCCTGCCCTGCTTTTGATTGGATCTAATTCCCTGAAGTGTCGTAAGGAGGTAAGGTAGAAAGTGCAAGTTGCTTATTCTCAAGGCTAAGAAAGAATTTGAAAGTTCAATATCATGATATTAATTAAGAGTGGGCAAGTTGTTTTCATTTACGTTCTGTCATCTTTCAGTATGGATATACAGTGACTAGTTGCTTAGGTGCCAAACTGTAATGCACTTTGAGTCATGCCCATCTGCAGAGATCAGTAACCAGAAGGGCAACATTTAAGAATATTCCGAGAGAATATAACAGGTTTCAACTGCGCCACATCCAAACGAATGGGTGAATACACATTCATGTAACATGCAGGGTACTTTTTCACCCCACGTGGGATAAATGACCAAAAACAGAACAGGAAAAATGGGTATAAAAGTTGGCCAACGCACACAAGTGTAGAGGAAAAAAATCAACAAAAAAATGTGCACTTGGACGGACCCGAACTGGCAACCTCCACATCACTAGCATGGTGCTTCCACCAATTAACTAACCAGCCAGGGTTGTTATATTGGGGGGAGCACTGCTAGTGATGCGAAGGTTGCCGGTACAGGTCCGGCCAAGCGCATTTTTTTTTTACACTTGTGTGCATCGGCCAGCTTCAGTGAGAGATTAATAGAATTCAATGCGTATAATTAACAAATAATTATCAATAGAATGTGTTACAATTTAATATTCCATACATACACACATACACACATGCACACACACACATTACATAATAATTATAATTGAATGTCCGATTTATCCATGTAAACATGCTCAAGGCGCTGTGCAGCAGCCATGAAAGATGCTTAGCACATCAGAGAAACCATAATACAGAACAATTTATGCCAAGAAGCTTGATTTTAGGAGCAGGAGGAAACCGGAGTCCCTAGAAAAAAAACATTTACGGGAAGAGTGGGAATCGAAAAATCAAATTCAAATAAAGTGCTTGTGAAAACGAGCACCCCTACTGGGGATAGAACCTGAAACCTCATTGGGGAAAGGGCGAGGGAAGATACGCTGGGCCAACTGTTCTCCCGCCCACACACACAAATGCACACACGCACACGCACACACACACACACACGCACACACACACATAACCACACACACACACCACAAAATATTCTGAAAATGACTGGGATCAAAGTGAAATGGTGTAATCCCTCAAAGCAGAACCTGCTTAAGGATATTGTATCATCCTTACTTTCAATCATGATCACTCCCTTATGTGATCATTGAAAAGTTGTCTTTTGCGGATGTTATTGATGTGCTATCAATGACTTTCAGTGACAAATTTTGCTGTAAATACTTACATTGGATGAATGAGTAATGAAAATATTTTTAATCTTTTAATCAAGTGTATTTTTACCAGTGAAGTTTGCCTTGATGCATCTGCTATAAAACGATGTGCTACCTTAATGTTCGGCACCTTATGCTTCAGGGTGCCGGCCCAACAAAATGAAAGTGTGTATTTACATTGGCCCAGACGGGTGCATTGAGTCATAATCCCACAATGCACCAGTTGGGGAATTTCCCCCTCAATAGGGTCATGTTTCCCACAAAAATCCTATTCTTAACACATAAAAACCCCTGACTTTTATTGCTCATTTTTGCCTACAATGTGCTAGTACTTATGATTTTTTTGCATGATCATGAAATGTATGTGGTCTTGAACTTTTTGGAAACATTTTATCCTAAGTACTGACACTGTTTTGTACGGTACAGTATAGGAACATTGCAAGGTATTATGGGATTGATTCAAAACACCTCGCATTTGGCCAAGTCCGTTGTGTTCCGGTGCGACATAAAATGAACAGCCATGAGATTTAAAAGACGATCATTCCAACCTCAATCTCCATTCTTTCTTATCCTATGCAAACTTTTGTCAAAAATGGGCTACTATAGCTCTAACATTAGTTTTTTTTTTAAACATTTGCCTCTCAAAAATGAAGAAAATGGCCTAAATTCCCTAATTTTTGACAAAGTTTTAAGAAATGAAAAGAGGTCATTCATATAACAGAACAATGGTCCTTGTATAGATATTTTGTGTTGAATAGACCTAGGGGAAAATCATAAAAAAAAACAAATTCATGTAGCACATGTCAAAATTGAATTTCATCTAAAAATGAACAACAAAAATCCCAGAGAAATTTAAAAGGTCTTGCAACCTTCCAGCATATAATGGGGATTATTGGTCCATTGGAAAAAAAAAATAGCAGTATAAGGTGAGTTAATATGTGACTGCAGATTTCAGAGCTACTCAAATTATTAAGGTTCATTGCTGTTTTCAGTTAATTGAAATGCATTTTGATGGTGGTCAAAACTTATTATGAATATATACTTTTTTTCTTAGGCGTACCAAAACGGGTATGGTGTGGTGTGGTAGGAAGACCCTATTAAATATATTTAAAGGTCACAGGAATGAATTAAAGTAAATGGGAATGCACTTGTACCATGGCTAAATTAAAACATTTTGCCCCACCCTAAACGGACATACTACACTACCAGCACAATCCTTGTTTCTACTCAACAAAAACAATTAACTGTGAAAAAATTACGTGCTTATGATTGAAAGCATATAGCTATCGCACAAATAAGCAGAATAGTCTTACAATTCACATCTGTGTAAAAATTGACAATTCAACCCAGTAGGCATAGTTCCAAAGTATGTGATACAAAATTATGACTTAAATGTTTAACAGGTGCCTTAGGCATTGACTGTGAAAATGAAATGCAGATAGAAATAAAACAGGAATTATTAAAATGATTAATGACTTTAATCAAAGTAAACGTGAAAAGCTGAACATTCAGGTACATGGAACCTCTACATGTCATAATTGATCAATGGATTACAAATTAATCCAAAGTGGATTGCGGTAATATCTGACCTCATTAACACAAACCGCCAGCTTAAGACTCAGCACTGGTAGACACCACAATTTTGACAACTATTGTTGCAAAGGATCTCGGGATTAGGCGATGGAGCTTAGGTAAGGTGGAACGCCGAGCTGGATCAAACGTAGGTAAAACAGGAAACCCTTGTATAATTGGTGGGTTATATCCATTGTTAACGTGGTTTTGTTTTTCTTTGACACCCTCATTGACCTTAATAATATTTTTGTGGCGATGGCTTGAGTTTGATAATTATACCCAAGAAGCAATCATGGGTACTATGATGTGAAGTTGTAGTCTGATGTAGTCGAATGAGTTCAGGGAAGTTAATTATGGTTGTTAGGTTTCTTAACATTCTGTAACACAGTGTTATGTTCGGTCTCTTAGAATCATTTCATTAAAACCCTATTGAGATCAAAATAAAATGCTACCTAGCCAACAAAATGAGAAATGTAGCATGATGTAAAAAAATGTAATTTACCAATACAACAGGTTCTAAAGGGTGCTGTGTGTGTCTGATAGGAACTTAGCACATCAGAGGAAAAACGTAAATTAGAAAGGTTGACTTTAGAAGAAATAGTAAATGGAAGAAAGATTTCAAAGAAATTAGGTTGATTAGTTTTATGGTTATTGCTTAAAGGGAAAAGCAGCGATTGCCCTAATCTGAAAATCTTCAAATTCATATTTTTGTATTTTTGTTCTGGAACGGGATATGTGAACATAACCTGCAAGTGGTTGCGTGAAATCCGTTTATTAAATGAAAAGGCAATACATTTTATCCGATTCTGTATTTCTATACGTGAGTATCAAAATTCCAACTGAGATCAAAAGCATTCCAGGTGAATATACCCAGATTTTAAGCATGATATGGACACCATGATTAATACAGTTTAACCTCATACAAGAACTTTATTGATCTTTGTTTATTTGTACTGGGTAAACCACAATCAGCTGTTTCGTGTAAATTTTGAGACGCCATTGCGTAGTCTATTTGCAGGAAACGGTATGACAAATTTCTCAAATACTTCATTTTTTCACTATTGGGGGTTGCTTTTTCATTAAACCAAGTTATATGGAAATTGACACATTTATCACTGATTTATAAGTAAAAAATGCAATTTCCATATTTCGATTTTACAAAACGTTTATCGCTGCTAATCCCTTGATCAAAAGTTGCCATATTGGTGGAGTTACAATGCTGTTGTTGGAACCTGCAATTTTTGGTTTTTTTTTTAATTTACTAATTTGAAAATAAAGGTACTGTTTTAGCCTCTGTCCCAGAATGGAAGAGTATCAAAGGTGTGAGGATATTACTCCATTTATCTTACTCGATTCAGTGATGGCAAAGCATTCAGACAGTGTTTGCATGTATATTTTAGCACCGCCTTTATATGTGGCGTGCATACGTTGGCGCTTTGCATCAACGCTTATGAATTAATGCTGCGACTACTGCATCTCCACTGACTCACTGATCTGAGGAAGTACTATAGGTGTGGATTCACACCAAGGAGCCCTCAAGCACCAGGGCACATGGACAGGGAGGCAAGCCCCGGGTTTCGTGGGCATGGCAAGCAATTTCCTGCCTACATGTGGGTTCATTTGATGATACAATAACATCACACAGGACAGTGCAATGTTTGGCCTCAGTGTTAGACTAGTGTTGTAGATTTTTGTAGGGGAGTTTCTGTAACCTGGCCCATCTGACACACTTTTTCTGAAACACTTATAAATTCGGAAACCCTTCACGGAATAAAGCACAGGTTTATTCTGTTAATGTTTCTGTATTCATAAGTGCAATGGGGCAGGTTATGGAAACTCCCATTTTGTAGGGTATGGTAAGGCAAGGGTTTTTCCACTGTCCTGGCGGGTGAGCAAGCAGGCAGGGGGGCAGGTTGCCCCCCCGACGAAAAAATTTGCAAAAATCATGCTAAATCAGCCGTTTTTTAGCCCTCTGACCGGGAAAAATTGGCCTTTTGACCCCCCTGAGAGGGAAAATTTCCCAAGACTGGGAAATTTGCCCCCTCAGAGTGGGCAGGCCCGATATGCCACTGCCTGGGGCATTCAATTTTGGTTTGGGTAGGGGTGCGCGGTGTGAAGGGCTGAACATAGGGACTTGAACATTGAATTTTGGCAATGTTGGGTCTTCAGAACTGATTTTTCCAATTCTATGGACTTGGAAATTCGAATTTTGGACCAAATTTTAGGTTGTGGAGCTGAAGAACTGGCAAAATTTTAGCCATGGAGCTAAACTAAACTGTTTGAGTTGTGTGGCAAAAATAGGGGTCTTAAAAATGAAGTGTACTTGAATAGGGAGTCTAAAGAAATGCAGAAGAGGCGTGAACTGGGGGTCTTGATCACCCCACATACCTGTACCCGTACTGACATTTTAGAACAGAATTTTGATTATTGCAATGTCCAATCATGATCAAACTTCTACAAAAGTTATTTCTGTCCAAACTGAGTATATGCTATTTCCAATCACATTAACATACTGAGGACCAACACCAATTCAAACTTTCTACTGTGTAACCAGACAGCTCGACCTCTGTGCCTGTACACAACTCGAATTACCGCGCACGTCACGCCACACGTTCCCATACATTGTGTACTATACTGTTTGATTGATCGTTTTTTTGCTTTTTGAAGACAATTTAAGATTCTTTCGAATTGGAAAAAGTATATATGTATATTAAAAAATGGAATTGTAGGCAAATATTTTTCTGTCATTGTTAAATTCCTAATAGCTTGTTGTAAATTAAAAACATGAAATTAAAGATACTGCGAAATAGACACTATAACGGTATACCAGACTCTTTCTATGAGGCGAAAGCAGCCACGTTGGTTGAAGTGTTTCTAGTATGATTTGTAATCTAAAAGTACAATTTAGAGCATTTCAGATGTTACAAAATAAAAAGTTTATCCACAAAATGCAATGGATATGTCCAATATCCACAAAAGTTGATTTACCTTTTAAAATGACAAAATATGAGAGGGTTACAAACGGTGAAATTAGGATTGAAATCGGACTCTTCTGTTAGATGTGTGTGGAACCAGACCGTTCAGTTGACTTTTGTTTGACCTTGGAGTGAACGCTCTATCTTACACACAGAAATTTCCACTTAAAAACTGACAATACCTGGTTAAATTTTTCAGTTATAAATGGGCTTGCGGGCCTTATCTTATAATTAAATGAAAAATCAAAAGGTTAACCAGTAAGTATACACTTAACTTGGGTTAGAACCTGCGACAAAAAATCTGCGATCAGCCGTTAGCGACATAACAAGGTTTTGCTGTTGGAAGGTGAAATCAAGTCTTGTGCAAGAGACCTTCAATACAAAATTGCACGCTTTTTCCGACTGATGCTTTTGTTAAATTTTAGGTGTAAATGGGGGCTTGCGGGTCTTACTTTTCCATCAAACATTCAGAAAAAAATATATATTTATTTTAGATATGTTAGAAGAACACTGGACTTGCGACAAAAATTTTAACACTTTTGGTTCTGTAGATATACAGCGCCGTACTGATGCGAAGTATGTCTTATATGGTTAAATGTTTGAGGTCAGTACATGTGGAGCTATGTGGAATAGGAAAAGTAGACAGAAAGTTTGTATTGCTGTGTTGTAAACCAATTCACTTGATATGAGTAGTTGACCAGGTATTGGAATCAAATCAATGTCCTATTTTTCTTATACTTACCCCATACAAAATCATAAAGGTTATACTCTGGGACAGAAATCCCCTGATGACCGGGTACTTCTTCAGTCTAAACAAAAGCAATAGAATCACAAAATATACCTTCAATAGCTTTCAATGCCCTGGCTCCAGGGCCGTAGGCAGGATTTATTTAGGGGGTGCATGACTTTGTTAAAGTGGACCTAAAACCTACAAAAAAATGGTCCTTTTTGGATTTTTTGAACATCTCATCACCAAAAAGTGGACTTTCTTTTCAAAGTTTCTCTAAATTTTGGACCCTTTTTATTAAAAAAATCGGCAAAAAGTGGATCTTTTCCCCTTTTTGTGGAATTGGGGGTGCGACTGCACCCCCTGCGTACGGGCCTGCCTCGCCCTCCAATGATCTGCCACTTACTGGCTTTCACCTATCATAACATGATCAACACAGTAGCTAATATGTCTCCGAAGTATGTGATTTTAACCTGAATTAATTAGAGTTGGTTAGACAAATTTGAAATAAACAAGACGAGTCCTTAAAAAGGACAATCTTCTGCATCTTAGTGCACAATTTGCGAAATGAAACAATAAATAGTTTTGCAACACAATTTTAGTTTGAAATGATTTACATGTACACAGCTACATGTACACAGCAATTCATGTATTACAATGAATACTATGCCAGGCATCAATCATAATGAGCAACCTTTATTGTGAAACACAAGACATTAAGTTTCATGTTATTTTTTGTGGTATACCTGGTATTGTTTTGAAGTAAAAATCACATTGCATGGAACACCAAGCTACAGGTTATCATAATTGCCTTTTTAAATGGAACTTCTTGTCCAATGCAATTAAGACCATATCACTATTATGTAGTAATATCTGCCATACATTGCTGTACAAAAGTTGTGCCTGTTTACCACACATGAAATATTAGTCTAGAGAATTAGTTCTATATGCTATTAGTGTTAAAATATACATACAAACAATGTAATTGTGTAGCACAATTGTATATTATAACATTGGAAGTATTATTTTGGTTATAAATTAGCTATAGAAGTCATTCTACAGTGGAATATGTCAAGCAAAATTTTGCAAACTGACCCAACCAATCAGAAAAACTGTTACATAGCTACCACAAAAGCTTGGTGAGGACTAGTCTCATTTAGTGCAAGCAGGAATGTCACTATCACCAGTGACCAGTGCAAGTAGGGTATTTATATCACTGACCATGGTCATGGAAATATGAGACTCTTGAACTCAACAGCTAGTATCAGTAGCAGCTGAAGAGTGTAAACAATGGATGGGCTGTATACACACAATTAAGAACTGTGTACCACTGCATTGGGTTTTGGTCAATTCAGGATTAATCTTCTTGCTGCACAGAAGAAAAATGAGATATGCAGATGATAAGTGCCTCGTATTATAAATCTGCTGTGATTTCACCTTCCATTCTTTTTTAAACTTTTGGTGCAAGAATATTTTTTCTTCCTGTTTGACATTGGAATTGGAGCTAACTGTGATCTATGGCCAATAGTTACTAATGTGGCTAAATAAGTGGTGTGGTATGCATCCTTAAACCTACATCTGTCATGCTTGATTACATAGCAGTCATGCCAGGACTAAATTATCAGTATACATCCTCAACCCTATATTTGTCGCATCCTATTACATTAGCAGTCGTGTAATCGTAAGTGACCTATAGAGGGAGCCCTTTATTGTGGTGCCAGTAATAATCCTATTTCCCCCACTGTCTGGAGTTTGAAGTCTATGATTGATATTAACCATACATAGGATGTACTGTCACTACTCTCATGGAGTTTGGCACTTCACATAATATAGAAAACATGACTGTTAGTTTTACTGGTTGTCAAATACATAATTGTGTGGATGCTGGATAGTGTATTTTTTTAAGTTATAAAACTTGGGGTTTGTAATTTCGGCATTGATGTGTGAAGACAAGGGAATTGCGTGACTAGATAATGAAGACACTTATTTTTTCATAGCTAAAGATTGGGTGAATGACAGAAAATACCCAGTAAATGTAGTACAGAACAGGAAATTCAAAGGATGGGTTGCGTAGGAGTTTCGGTGGAATACCATGACTTAGCCATTAAGACATGGTGTGTTTTCTGTGAAAATTCAGAGGTACAAAGTGGTTCCCTCTAATTCCAGTGATCATGGACAGCATAACTGGGGGAGGGAGTAAGGGGAACGTGCACCACCATGTCTGAAGGTAAGAGCTTTCAACCAGTGGTGAAAATTTGAATTTCAGAGTCAGGTTCCCCCATTTCAAATCCATTTTGCTGCCCATGCTATATTGAATATCCATGCATTTGATGTAAGTTGGATGCCTTTCTCATCCAGAACTAAGAAAAAAATCCATCTGAATGAACACAATTTGTTTTCAAAAACCTAGTGTGATTTGTGCTTCCATTGGGTTGGCAATGCAATTGTGGCAGAAGAAGTGATGGCAACACTGCAGATATTTGGTGAATGTCATCAATGAGACAATACAATAAGTTAAAATCAATTCTTTCAATGTACATATGTGGTGAATATTGCCAATGAGAACAATACAAAATTGTCAAATCCATTCTATCAATGTACAATGTACATATGTGGTGAATATCACCAATGAGAACAATACAATAAGTTACAAATCAATTCTATCAATGTACTTGTGTGGTGAATATTGCCAATGAGAACTATGCAAAATTGTGAAATCAGTGTACAATGTACATATGTGGTGAATATCACAATGAGAACAATACAATAAGTTACAAAATCAATTCTATCAATGTACATATGAGGTGAATATCACCACTGAGAAACAATTTAAAAAGGGACAGATCAATGATGCAATGGACCACTGTGCGTGGTGACTATACACCATGAGAAAGAACAATACAGTAAGTCACAAATCCTATCAATGTACATGTGTGGTGAATATCACCAATGAGAACAATACAATGACAGATAAATTCTATCAATGTACATGTGTAGTGAATATCACCAATGAGAAGAATACAAAAAGTGACAGATCAATTCTATCAATGTACATATGTGGTGAATATCACCAATGAGAACAATATAATAAGTGACAAATCAATGTATGTCAGTGTGGTGAATATCATCAATGAGAACAATAAGTGACAAATAAATTATATCAATGTATATATATATGTGGTGAATATCATCAATGAGAACAATACAATAATGACAAATCAATTCTATCAATGTACATGTGGTAAATATCATCAATGAGAACAATACAATAAGTGACAAATCAATTCTTTCAATGTACATGTGTGGTAAATATCACCAATGAGAACAATACAGTAAGTGACAGATAAATTCTATCAATGTACATGTGTGGTGAATATCACCAATGAGAACAATACAAAAAGTGACAGATCAATTCTATCAATGTACATATGTGGTGAATATCACCAATGAGAACAATATAATAAGTGACAAATCAATGTATGTCAGTGTGGTGAATATCATCAATGAGAACAATAAGTGACAAATAAATTATATCAATGTATATATGTGGTGAATATCATCATTGAGAACAATACAATAATGACAAATCAATCCTATCAATGTACACATGTGGTAAATATCATCAATGAGAACAATAAGTGACAAATAAATTATATCAATGTATATATGTGGTGAATATCATCATTGAGAACAATACAATAATGACAAATCAATTCTATCAATGTACATGTGTGGTGAATATCACCAATGAGAACAATACAATAAATTACAAATCAATTCTTTCAATGTACATGTGTGGTAAATATCACCAATGAGAACAATACAATAAGTGACAAATCCTATCAATGTACATATGTGGTGAATATCACCAATGAGAACAATACAATAAGTGACAAATCAATTCTATCAATGTGCATGTGTGGTGAATATTACCAACAATACAATACTTGACAAATCAATTCTGTCAATGTACATTTATGGTGAATATCATCATTGAGAACAATAAATGACAAATTAGTGACAAATCAATTATTCAATGTATATATGTGGTGAATATCATCAATGAGAACAATACAATAAGTTACAAATCAATTCTAGTATCAATGTACATATGTGGTGAATATCACCAAATCAATTCTATCAATGTACATATGTGGTGAATATCACCAATAAGAACAATACAATAAGTGACAAATCAATTCTATCAATGTACATATGTGGTGAATATCACCAATGAGAACAATACAATAAGTTACAAATCAATTCTATCAATGTACATATGAGGTGAATATCATCACCAATGAGAACAATACAAAAAGTGACAAATCAATGTATGTCTGTGTGGTGAATATCACCAATGAGAACAATATAATATGTGACAAATCAATTCTATCAATGTACATAATGTGGTGAATATCACAATAAAGAAGCAATGACATGATATGATCAAGCTAAATTAGTCATTTGTAATATTGGTTTTAAGATATAAGCAATTTAAATGTTCGCTTTGTTCTCTATTTCATTGTTCAGAGCAACACTAAAATTTCCATGTCTTTCCTAAGTCCTAGAAAATGACACATAAATAGAAATTGACTGAATTTTGATTATGCTTCACAATGACTCATTTTGCTTGATTGAATCATATTTTTAAAAAAAATATTTTGACAACTCAACCTACCGATAGCAAAACACAAATCTACTTTAAAAAAATAGTCTACATTACTCCCTCCAGCAAGGTTGAAAACTAATCCTAACTTGGCTTTTGCTGCAGCACATGACACATATGAGATAGAAATGATATTTAGCACTCCCTTTGTAGTAAACAAGGTAGGGTGGCATAGCCCTTCTTTTGAGATAAGGAAGAGAAATATGAAAGGTATGCTAATCCTGGCGCACTTTGAAATCAATGATGTACATTAAGAGATTAAAAGATTTGCTAAGTGAGACCCCCCAAATTGTTTTTCTCAGACAATAGTTAATTGTGCATATCAAACCTGTAACATAATGCATATCTGACTTCTATAAAGAAACATCTTTTACATAAGTTTTTTGAAGCCTCATGTACCGTTTAATTTTCATGATATTGTTTTGAAGAAAGTGGCTCACAACTTCACACAAAACGTCAAGAGTTGTGGACAGGTAACAAATGTTATCATAAGCCTAGTTTACCATTTAATAGATTTGCCTACATGTTACACAAAATGGTTTTGAAGTTGTTTATCTGAATGATTAAGAATAAAATTCTTGCCTGAAATGTGATTTTGCAATTCAAAAATTAAAAAAATATCAAAAATTAGAAGTCCATCCCATAAACATTGTATCTGTAGTGTCTAGTGTTGACTATACTCTGTTTCACCTTGTCTTGGCAGTAGAGTGGAGATGTAAGCGTTGTCGCCGCACCCAAGTGCAGGCGTAATTACAAGCACAAAGCAAGATGGCAATGCAAAATGCATGAGTGACTGCTGAGCTGCGTGTAGGTCTTAGTTCTGTGATTTCCTAGACCTTTTCCAAATGAAGTTCATAATGACCCCGATAAGCATCTTAATGGGTCATCACACACAACTGTTCAAGTTGGGCAAAGCACTTGCGTGTATTTCACCTTTGCATATGTGCGTTACTGGCAATTGCTTGTATTTTGCTACGAATGTTCCGATGTTCATTTGAAAAGGTCTATTGGCATGAAAAGAAGTGGACATTCATATACCAGGAGGCTGAAAATGAGACCCATACTTGTATGGTGATTTATGTTGAGTACATTCCAGTGAGCATGATATGACCCGTTTTAATGGTATGTGATCGTTTAACGAAAAGCTGGTTACAGTTTAACCAATTACACAGGATGACACATCCATATTTGTTTCCTTATGGTCCATCCAATATAAGAATCTTCCCACCTAATGTGTTTATCCCCTGGCTTGAAAAGCAGAAGGTTGATTTTTGCGATAACGCACATGTCCGTATGTGTGTGTTCCAGTTTGGTTAGTTTTTTTGTTTTTCACGTCTTGTTTGAAAAGTTTAAGTCCGATTTAAACCAGACATGGGTTTTTTAAGGTTGCAATAGGGGGGGTTTTTTTTTTTTTTTTTCATTCATTGTGGTTGATTTCACAGGTCATGGACCAAGGTCAAAGGTCATCTGAGGTCATGTTCCAGACTGCCATCTTGCCAGGGGGCATGACACAAGTTTACTTGCTGTATTTTTTTCTGTTGAGTTGTAAGTAATTTAAAGATGTGTTCAAAGAGACTATAATATAGGGAATAAAAACTGGTCCATTAAGACTCTGCGCAGTCCCTGAAGAACATGGATGCTGGGCAGATCAGGCGAAAATTATTTTATTTTCCCAGTGGAATGGCAGATGCTGCTAAAATTAGTTGAATCCTTCCAAAGACTCACTCATTTGGATTCAATGAACTTACACTAGTGTGGAGACCAACAAGCGCCTCTGGATTCAATACTACTACTGGGCCATTATAATGCAATGTCACCTCCCCAAAAGAGTGGAACTCTTATCCTTTTTCAGTGGTTATAGCCTAAATGTATGTTACCTGGCATAGCAAAACGAGCGTAAGTCAAATTGAAGGGGTTGTTTAAGTATCTGGCTGTTATGGCTTTGGTCCTTTGGTTTTTTGTTTCAATCAAGTCCACTGGCCAGCCATTGGCCAGGTCTTCTGTGCTAGATATTATACTTCATTTACCTTCCTGAGTCAGTGACGTCCAGCGCGTTTAGACAGCTGTTTTTGAAGTGTTTATTTGCACACTGCTTTTATACGCGCACATGCATACGCCAGTGCTTTGAATCAATGCTCACGATTAATGCTGCACTTATTGCATTACACATTGATGACACGTACTAACTTGCGGAAGGTAAAATTAGCACTCTAGATTTTGGTACGGATAACCCTTACACCACATCTGTTTCTAGCCTATCTCTCGGAGGGACTGAAGAAATGAGGGAAGAAGAAAAGTCCCAAATTCAGGTGGGACTCAAACCTAGGGCCCTTCGGGCCCCAGTCCCCCATGACCCGGGATACCGCACTACAACGGTGTCGTGGCCTGGCCAGCGATTTCGTGCCCATATGAGTCTTGGTTTGATGACGTCATCACTACATCTCGGACTTTGTGCATTTTTTCCCCCCCCACTCAGTGGCTTGGGATTTTGTGAGAATTTTGGGTTGTTCCTTAAGGGTTTAATTAAAGCAGTTGTCCTTCATTGCAGTATGTAACTCCATCCATTGCTACCAACTGACTACATCAAGTGGCTCAAACAATGAACATAAATCCTATAGACCAGGCAGTCTCGAATCAACCCCAGTACTTTCTGCCCATTTCCTCAAACCATGTCACATATGCGGATCTGTTTTTGGTGCCACAGTCCCCTGACATATTGTCACCTGCACTCAAAGACAGTGTTACAGTACCTGTGCAAAGTGGCTGAATGAAAGTCACTGACTTTCAGCAAATAGGCCATATCCATGTTTTGTTCCATATTTCAATGCAGGATTTGTCTTGACAATATTAATTACAGCTAACATAATTACTTAATACTATATTGCCTTCAATATCCCTGTAGACACTCATTACCTGGATGGCCTAGGTATAGCATTGACAGTAGAGGTCATAATCAATTTTGAATCAATGTTCAACAACGATTTAATGCTTTGCCCTTATTGCATTACACATTGAAGTTATGACTTGTGGAAGGTAAAAGCACTCTAGATTTTGGTATGGATTAAAAGCACATGTGTTGTCCTTCATAATCTTCATTGCAGTATGCAACTCTGTCCATTGCTACCAACTGACTGACTGCATCAAGTGGCTCAAACAGTGAAATCTATAGCCAGACAGTCTCAAAACCAACCCAATGTGACTCTGCCCAGTTCATACCATTCGTCTATATATGGTGCTACAGACAGACAGCGCCCTGGAATATTGTCACCTCACCTGCACGCAAAGACAGTGTTACAATACCTGTGCAAAGTGGCTGAAAGAAAGTCACTGATTGGATGGCAGCAAATAGGCCATATCCATGTTTTGTTCAATATTTCAATGCAGGATTTGTCTTGACAATATTAATTACAGCGAACATAATTACTTAAGAGCTGTATTGCCTTCAATATCCCATGTGACACCTCATTAACTGGATGGCCTAGGTATAGCATTGACAGTAGAGGTCAATGTTCACAATTAATGCTGCTTATTGCATAACATTGATGTCACTGACTTGAGGAAGTTAAAAGAGGCATTTTGGTACAATTTTGTAAAAAGCACATTGTCTAAATGCATGTAGGCAACTCTGTCATTGCCTACCAAACTGACTTGACGGAATTCAAGTGGCCACAAACAATAAATCTATAGCCAGGCAGTCTCAAACCAACCCAATTGCTTTTCCACCAAGTCGTCACCATGCCACATATATGCGATCTTGGTTATGGTGCTACAGATAGCCCCCTCACATATTGTCACCTGCATCCTGTGTTACGTACCTGTGCAAAGTGGCTGAAGAAAGTCACTGACTGGATGACCGCAATAGGCCATATCCATGTTTTGTTCAATATTTCAATGCAGGATTTGTCTTGACATTTATACAGCTACATAATTACTTAATACGGTATTGCCTCAATATCCCTGTAGACACTCAAGTACCTGGATGGCCTAGGTTTAGCATGAAGTAGAGGTCCATGACCGGTAGAGACAGGATGTTTTTTTGGCAAGTAACAGAGGTTAGTCTAGAATTTAGGAAATCTGGAATAGTCCCTCTTATTTCATTAAAGTTATCCATTCCACTCAATATGTATCTTCAAAGTATCGTGTTATGTTGGTTGCTGGCCATGTGGTCAGATTTTTGTGGAATCCAGAAGATTACAAGAAGCCTGGTGATTACTAATCAGGGTGAACTGTAAGCATAGATATGTCATGCTGCACTTGTCCTGAAAATAATTGGTGTAGTGTGGGGGACGTGGTAGGGTGGGTGTGGGTGCAGGCAATGTATGTATTACGTATGTGTGGAGGTGTATGAGCATATTGGTGTGTGTGGTACTTGTAAAAATTGAAATGGAAAAACATGTATAAGTTGCATGGTAATGGTGGGATGATTACCTACAATCAGGAATATCCTGATTACCAAAATCATGTTCTGATGTTTATAAAAAATAAATGTTGGCATGTATCATCTTTAATAGTTATTAAACAATGTTTCAAAAGGCTTCTCATGGATTCTTGACATCACTAGACGGTCACTTACCTTAAAGTACAAACAACCGTGGTAATCGCCTATGAGACCAACTATCCACAGAAACTAGCAACTGAGTGGAGGGAGTCAAGGGATGTAAGTGCCATTCCCCAAGTGCACAAACACATTGGTCAAGCAGGACTCGACCCACAACATTGGGCTAAGAACATTATATGTTTTCTTTATTCTGTATGTTATTACTGACATTGTTTCTGAATAAATTGAATCTTGAGTCAAGCACTAGATCCAATCGGCTGGCCCACACATGCCCTTAAAATCAATGTCCAACATTTTATAGAAGCTTAAACAAAGTATAGTGTCAGGCTGATTGAGCTGGGGGCTTCATTGTCTATCAAATTTTTTGTATGTATTGATATTTTTGTTTGAAATACACAAATATTTAAATATTGTTAATTGTTTCCTAATGAAAATCAGCTGGGGAAATAGCACTGAATGCTGAGAAACAACCCACTGGGATATTTCAATATCAATCACCAGCGGCAAAAACCCATGCATGTAGAGTGAAAATGTGGAAAGTCTTCGAGTGGGTAAAGAATTCAACAGCACTATGTACTGTACATTACTCATTGCAGGACATAAAATGCACATCAGAACTCAATGTTGTCTATAGCGTAGACATTTTTGTTAAATGCCTTACAAAAATTGCATACTGCCTTAGAATTTCATCTCAAGGGCCTGGAAGAAACTATTATTTTTGTTGGGCCTCTATTTAAAAACAGTCATGCAAAGGGGGAATAAGCTTTTTGGGGTCTTAGAAAGAAATGTGAAAATCTATTGATGCCAATATTAAAGAAACATGAGGACATTTCCAGAAAGGAGCGCCCCCAAATTTGTTTTCTAATCCGTGTTTTTTGCATATTTGGAATGCTTACCAATGTATTAGATCACACCTGAAGTGAATAAGTCGAATACGTCGTCTTTATGTAATAAGACTGATGATTTAGTACTTTCTGTCCTGCACGACAGAAAATCAAAGCATGGTATAGGGACGATTGCGATAGCAGGCAAGTTCCAAACAAAGTTTGCGGTTTTCTTTGGTACTTGTTTGTCCATAAACTTTCAACTTTTCTCGGTAGGTGGTCTTCAACCTATCAAGTGCAATTTGAGGAGAGAGAAATTCGTATCCTCAAAAAAATCCCCTCTATCACTTTAAGACTTAAATTCTTAAAATGAGTAGTAAAGGGAACTAAAGGGGGATGGCCAGTTTTAAAAGTCTGACTCAGGATTTTTGAAATATATTTTTTTGTGTATATATATTGAAAATAGTCAACTGGAACTAAAGATAATCACCTAAAATGCCCAATTCCAAAGTTTGAGATGTATGGGATTTTTTGTTTGCATGCAGTAAACATGTGTAGTATACAGTGCCATAGGATACTGTGTATAACTAAATTTCCGGATCCGGAAATTTATAACAAAGTTGCGATTTTCTATATGAAGGACTTCGATTTGAGCTTAGCTATTTCACACAGTGTTTAGTATATGGACAAACATTATGAATATGCAAAAAACACAATTTGTTTGAAAATTGAGGGCACCCTCCTTGGGAAATCTCTGAGTCAGCCTTTAAGTATATGAAGTCTTGACTCTACTGCTATTTAATGTCATTGCCCCCACCTGGTTTCAGACACCGAATGGGAAACACAGATGATTCCTTCCCAGATCTGGGGGTGGGGCGGACTCTGCAAAAAGAGAAACGCTAGATAAGGTTACTTACCTTGAAATAAAACAAATGAAAAAATCAGAATTTATCCTCTCAAATTGTTTTTGGTGTTTCTCAATGCATCAGCATCTTCTCTCACCATGCTCACAGGATTAAGAAAGTACTATATGTTTGAAATAGCGGCTTTCCTCAAATGCTAGAATTTAAATTAACCACATTCGGAAAACATCACATCATATTGTCAGTGTAATTAGTTGCCGGGCTCGTTTCTGTCTTCCTCCTGATCACTGACCTGCAATTCTGGTGAAAGAAGACAGCTGTGGCCTAACCGATTAAGGATGAGTCGTTAATATGTGGTCAGTTTGATAGTACATAGTGGGGTTGCGAATACTGTTGTGATTATTTAGAAATATTGACCTATGTGGTGGAACGTTTTGTGGTTAGACTATGTGTTTTGTTGCAATTTAGGGGTCACTTCTTTTTTAGATCAAGTTCATGGAGATTGAACGCAAACCACGCTATTACTGATGGATTTCCTATCACCAATGTGGAAATTTACTTTCACAACAAATTAACACTGTTTAAACCTGAACTTATAGCTTTAGTCTAGTTGCATTTGCCCTTGTCCAACTTGGATACAATTTGACAACAATCACACGATGTCAATCAAAATGGCCAGATTGGGACCGGGGGGGGGGGTCCTGTTTACTACTTTTGAGAACTGTTTTGACATATGTCAAAAGTATTTCGGAAACATGTTTAGCATCTTTTTAGCGTATGTCGAAAGTAGTGTGTCAAATGAAACCAGGGGTGTTGAACAGTTTTGCCATATATGTTCCAAATGTAATGAAAAATGTGTCAAATGGTGGTCCCAATTCTGATCATTTTTTGATTTGACATAGTTTTGATTGTGTCAAAAATTGCTCAAATTTTGGTAATAAGTTGATACAGTTTTGATACACTCAAAATCATTTGACATAGTTTTGACATATCAATGTCTGTCAATTTGTCAAATGAAACATTGATACCGTTTTTTTGACATATGTCAAATGTATGTCAAACTGAGTCAATGATATTGTTCCAATTCTGAATTTTTGTTTGACATAGTTTTTTTGATTGTGTCAAAGCTTTATCAAATTGGTCATGAAACTAGTGATGCAATTCTGAGCATATACTTGTGAAACAGTTGTAGTTTGTTCGACATGTACAGTCAGATGGTGTCAACTGTGTCAAACCTACAGTTGTACGTCCTACGTCAAACTGTCAAATACGGGTTCAATCCTGCTATTCGCAATACGATGCGTGGCCAGTGGCTGCATGGAGAGACTTGTTTTTCCTGATGTATCATTGGAACAAGCCAACATCCGTGGTACCACGCAATACAATATTATTATTTTGTGAGGGTTGTGATGCATGATTCTAGCAGAATCTAGGACGATGCAAAACTCAATTCATGGACGCAAAAAATCAAGTACATGAATACAACCCGAGAATTAAATGGTTATCCAGAGCTCGGAGAACTGCGAGCGCAGAATTAAATCAAGAGCAAAAAACCCACGGTCTCGACCCTGGTCTTCTCGCTCTCTACATGTAGGTGTGCGCATCACTACTGACTACAGAGGACTGTGTTTATGGGGATACCAGAGAAACGAGCGCTGTCTTTATTTCAGAGTTTTCCAAGCGGGGCCATAATTATATTTTGAAGGGTGATCCTATGATGCACTATTCTGCTAGCTGATATCCACATAAACACAGTCCCCTCTTTGGTCCATTGGTAATTCTCATGCTTATATAGCAGAGGACCCCTTCGATACCATGTATTTTTTCAACTTTATTTATTCTTGCGCTCGCCAGTTTCCTCCGGCTCATAAAATATTATTCTCTGTAAAACGCGTCATTTTTGCTGGCATTTAATTTCCACTTCACAAAACTCTTTTCAAAAGTAAATACGCTTTTGGCCTCTAATTGCCAGTTATTTGTGAAATTCACACAATTTTATTTTCCTAATCAATAATAGTAAAATAACATTTCTAAAATAACTTAAACTTGAAAAACGTGTTTAACTAAATTGCCGATATCTCAGTGGAATTTTCCCGACGTGTCATCCTTGCAGCAAGGTTTCGCAAAAATGAGTATCTTAAAGAGATAAAAACATTAAAATCTACTTATTGACTATGCATTGAACTAGAATATGCCCAACTAGCCTTATGGGACTATGGTTTAAGGAGGTTCATTGGTCGACAGGACAAAAAATAAATATTTTTGCCACTGTGCACCAAAGACCCCTTTACTCAGTTCTCCTGGGGCAAGGGCATTATTCTAGTTCAATGCATAGTCCAATAATAAAATGTTTTAATTTGCTTTTTATCCCATCTCTCTAAATCATCGTTTTGAGAAATCCTTGCTACAATGATGACATGGCGTTAAAATTCACTTTCGCGAATAAATCGGCAGTTAAGCCTAGAAACACGTTTTTTTTAAATTATTAGTACATGTATATTTTAGAAATTCTATTTTACTTTTATTATCAATTAGATAATAAGTTTGCTTCAATTTCCCAATAAATTGTGGAAATTAGAGATCAAAAGCTTATTCACTTTTTGAAATGAGTTTTTAAAAAACTGGAAAAAAATAAATATCGCACCTTGAGAAAACAATGTGATAAGAGATTTCAGTTTGCACTTTGCGAAGTTACATTTTTTATCATAACTTTTGAACAGAAGCTCAGATTGCCGTCAAACAAAAAGCAATAGAAAGGTAATTTTTCCCTCAGTTTCAATAGTAGATTTTTATTTTTGGCCTCTGAAGTATAATTCCACCTTAAAGAGAGCCTGGCACATTTGAAGAATAGTGCTCCCGCAAGATTTTTTCAAAATCGATATTTTTGCATGGTTTAAACTTTATCTAGCAAAAGCCCTCACCCAAAGATTATACAATCAGCTCCTTATGGGTAAATGGAACGAGTTTGTAATTTAGCGTCGCCGGGCGACGCCGAAATTCAGCAACTACGAAAAGGGCGTTTAACACAAGAACACGCGCCGCCTTATGTATTTTCCTAAACCCATGTAACACGGTTTTGACCGGTCTATAACCTTGTGGTTTTAATATCAGTGATACGAGTCAAAATATTCATGTAATATACACATTTTGTTGATTAAAGTTATGGAAAGCTTAAGTTCGCCTACAATTACCTGGATGCTTTTTTATCCTCTCATATCAATGTCCCTATCTGTTTTGGGATATTTATTTTTATGTGGTTAAAATCTATGGCCTAGACTATCACTTGGGAGCAAATTGAGAACTTTTCATATTTTTGTGAAAATGTTTGCCAGTGCCGCTTTAGAATACAAAATTTGACTTCAATTTTCATTGTTAATTTTTTTTATATCGGTGCCTTGGTCCCCCAAGTCATTGTTTTTAAAATTCCCATTATTCACGAATCACTGTACATGTTATATCATAAACCATGTGAACTTTTTACAGTACTCTCAAAAGCTTCTAGTTGATATGTATTTTGGCCTCAAAGGTACAGGTAAAATGTCCTTCACCTTCAGTACTATACTTTTAAAAAGTACCATGGAAAATCTCACACAAATGCACAGGATCCCCCTTTTTAGCTGCCCAGTTTAAAACACATGGCTATAAATAACGTAGTACATGTA
The DNA here is from genome assembly GCA_023653785.1 of Ophioderma brevispina. Taxonomy (NCBI): domain Eukaryota; kingdom Metazoa; phylum Echinodermata; class Ophiuroidea; order Amphilepidida; family Ophiodermatidae; genus Ophioderma; species Ophioderma brevispina. Next base: position 109,070 of record JAMKCH010029439.1, read on the forward strand.
TAAATTGCCCCTATTTTACTGAATGATGACCCAAGGTTTTTAATTTTAGATGGTAATTTATGTACCAGTTTTTATTTTTTTTTTTTTTTTTTTTTCAGGTGTCCCTAAAAAATCGAAAATTCTGATTTTTGCCCTGATGTAAAGCTTTCCATTAAAAATATCCCCATCTAAAAGGATTAAGCTGAGATATGTTTCTTTGGTACAAAAATTGTGGAATTTCAAATTTCGTATAGGAGCAAATACGAAATTCAGCCTATGTTTTCCATTGAAATATAAGTAATCAAGATCACCTTTTTTTCTCTCTTTTAAGACATTTCTGTAGCATAATACAAGGTAAGAAATCTATATGAATGTTTAATCTATTTGAAATTACTATTATGACACAATATTTGGGTGCCTCAAAATCTCTCGTTGCACCTTTAAGAATCCAATGTACTATCATAAAACAAGGTACTATTTTAAAGTACTCCTCAAAAGCTTTTATTTTGATATGTATTTTGCCTCAGAGGTACAGGTAAAATGTTCATGCACCTTCAGTACTGGTTATATTTTAAAAAGAACATTGGAAAATCTCACACAAAATGCACGGGATCCCTTTTTAGCTGCCATGTTTAAAACACATGGCTATAAAAAAACGTAATACAGTATTAAACAGGAACACGTCACCGTTCGTGTTATTTGTTAATGTTTTTGTTTTTTAAATGGTTAATTTATGTACCGTTTTTTTTACCGTTTGGGCAAGGAACCGTTTTTGCCATGGACTTGTGAGCAGTCCATGGACTTGTGAGCAGTCCCAGAAATCATGTATATCATTCTCGGATATCATTCAAGATTTTTTTTTTTTATTTTACCAAAGTTAAAGGACATGTACTCGGATATAAGCGAGGTTGGTACAAGTATGGATGCATAGTGCCGATAAGTGTTTGACACTTGGTTTTGGCATATCAGACTCACATTCCTCAAGAGTCAAGGCTATGTCTGCATCACAAATCATGAACAGAGTTAATGCTATTAAAGGTTGAACGAGAGGATTTTGAGGCACCAGATATGTGTCATAATAAGTAATTTCACGATAGAATTAGACAATAGATTCTTATCTTGTATTTGGTACAGAAAATGTCTAAAAGAGAGAAAAAAGGCGGATTTTGAATGCTTATATTTCCAATATAAAAAAGAGGCTGAATTTGTATTGCTCCTATACAAAAATTAGAAATTCACAATTTCTTTGTACCAAAGAAACTTTTCTCGGCTTCTTAATCCTTTCAGATGGGGATATTTTGGATGGAAAGCTTGACTAAGGGCAAAAAATGAGAATTTTCAATTTGTGTAGGGGCACATGTTATTTGAAATCTATCGTTGAACCTTTAATGTATCAAAAACCATGAATTTCAAAAGTCTGAGGTTTGGAGCCGCTGATAAAAATGCAGTCATTGTCCCTCCTGTACTTTTTTTAAATAGGTGTTATTCTATGAATTTCTATCATATTTGTACATGGCACTGCATTTACGATTACAAGTCCAAATGTACCAGGAAAACATGTAGGCAAAAACTATTTATGTGGAGCAAAACATGAAGTTAATCCAGACATCCATGAATGCATTTAAAGTGACAGGAGATTTTTTGCGGATACAGATTTCTCTCATGTATCGGTTGTAGACCAATTACCGAGAACGTTTCATTGGAAAAACGGGCAAAGAAAAATCCTGCAAAACCTGTTTTGAACTCTTGCTATCATAATCCTCCATATTGAAACCATCGCTTGAATTTCTGTCGTGCACGACAGAACAGAAGACGCAGGAAAACTACTAAAAAATAATCATATCTTATTGCATAAGACGGCGTATTCGGCTTATTCACTTCAGGGGTAAACAGCATTCCAAATCGCACACAAAAACAGGGTTTGATAAAAATTTAGGGTGGGGTTTCTTTCTGCAAATGCCATCATGTCTCGGAAAACGATTCTGATAGTTAGCTGTGAGTATTACTAGTGCAGACGGATGATATCATTAACAGCAATATCAGTGATTTGATACATCAGAAAATCGAAAAGATAATCAAAAATAGATTTTGCAGTGTTGTAACAGTACATGTATCCTAACAAAACATGTCAAATAATAGGACCAGAAGCAAAGTAATAAAGGACGAAATCGGAAATTTAGTCATTACTGTCCGTTCGGACACTTACACAACACGTAATCGATGGAGATTCGGATATTTGAATACGGCCGATTTCTTCACTTTTCTGTAAATTCTTCCGTTGGAAAAAGTAAATTTTTACAGACTTAGCTTTCATTCTAAACTATTCCTGCAAATTTCAAAATATTTTCATTATAATTCAAGAATCCCATGTACTATCCAAAACAAGGTACTATTTAAAGTACTCCTCAAAGCTTTTATTTTTGTTTATGTATTTTGCATCAGAGGTACAGGTAAAATGTCCTTCACCTTCAGTACATATTTTAAAAAGTGACATGGAAAATCTCACACAAATGCACCGGATCCCCCTTTTTAGCTGCCTTTAAAACACATATGGGCATATACGTAGTACCTGTATAAATTGCCCCTATTTTAACTGAATGATGTCCCAGGTTTTTAATTTTAGATGGTAATTATGTAACCAGTTTTTTAAAACTTTTTTATGGCAAGAACCTGTTTTTTGCCAGACTTGTGAGCAGTCCCATGGACGTTTGAGCAGTCCATCAATCATTGTAATATATCATTCTCTGATTAATCATTGCAGATTCGTTGTTTTTTAGTTTACCAAAATAAAGACAGTACTTGGATATAAGGAGGTGGTACAATTGTTGATGCATAGTGTCTTAAGTGTTTGACACTTGTTTTGGCATATCAGACTCACATTCCTCAAGAGTCAAGGCTCTGCATCACAAATCATGAACAGAAATAATGTGTTAATATTATAACAACCATAGACTTTCAGAAATGTCTGGAGTTTGGAGCCAGCTTGATAAAAATTAAAATGCAGTCAGGGTCCCTCCTGCACTTTTTTTTTAAAAGGTGTTTCGATGATTTCTTCATTTTGTACATGGCACTGCATTTACGATTACAAAGTCAATGTACCAGAAATAGGCAACACTATTTTTGGACAACATATGAAACAAATTTTTTTTTTTTCTCAATTTGCATTGTGATCAGTTGTAGAACCACTACATGTAACTGAAACGTTTTGGACAAACCGGTACAAAGAAAACCGCAACCCTTCCTTTTTGACTTGCTTGCTATCAAGTAATCCTCCATATTGAAAACACCATGCTTTGATTTCTGTCGTGCACAACGTAAATACGTACTCATCATCTTATTGCATACAGACGGCGGTTATCGGCTTATGCTTCAGGTGTAATAAAGCATTCCAAAGACGCAAAAAAACAAGGGTTTTGATCAAAATTTAGGGTTTTCCTTTCTGCACATGTCCTCATGTCGCTAAAATCGATCTGATCTTGTTAGCTGTGAATCTTCCAAGTGACAGCGCGATTTTGCTGATCCGAAGCTCGAAAAATCATCAAAAATTCATATTTTTATATTTTTTTGTTATTGTCAGGATGTGCTAATATAACCTGCAGGGTAGTTTGAAATCTGTGTATTAAAGACAAGGCGGTAGTGGGCCTTTTATCGCGATTTTGTAATTTAGATACGTGCTTATCAAATTCCGACTTGAGAATCAAAAAAAGCCTTTCTTTGTAAATATCCCTCGATTTTTTAAGCATATTGTGCGCCTGACCTGTACGTTTACCTCAAACACAAAGTTATTTATATTTGGTTATTCTGTCCTGGTGTAAACCACAATCAGTCTTTTAGTTAGGTAGAATTTGGATGCAGCGCTGTTTTCTATTTACGGGAGACTGTATGAAATTTTCTTTCTTCCAAATCTTATTTTTTCACTTTTGGTGTGTTTTTCTACTTTTCTACATTAAAACACTTATTCTATTTATAAGTTAAAAAATTCATTTCTACATTTTTAGATTTGCCTTCCTCGCATTATGCTGCTAATCCCTTTAAGGCGTCATTCTGCCTTTTCTGCAATGCAGCTAAGCCCATCCAAATGTTCAATACATGAATGTTATCCAGTCCTCTCCAAATGACATCTGTTTCTGTTAGCGACGAAGTACAAATATTTTAGTGAATGAAACCACCCTTTTGGTGTCTTTTTTTGTCCTAAGATGATGATTTGAAGGAATCCGGCTGTCCAACATTTTTCTGACATTGGTGGTCCGCACAACATTTGTAAAGCAAATGCAAAAGATTTAATGATATGATTTGTCTGTCACTCACGCCCAAAAATTCCTGTATCATTAGATCCGGTGGTATACACCAACACATTTTTGCATGATTGATGAGTTAAATTCTTCCACTGCAAACGCTTTCCCAGTTGATATTTTTCCACAATACAATCTAGGTGTACGGTGAATTTGGTGATAATTGAGTTTTTTCCAGTGGTACACATTTTTGTACTCATAGTTTCAGATTAGAACCACAGTTTTGACATACTTACAAAAGCTATAACTGTACACCTCGAACCAAAAGCACATGAGTATTAGGTCTAACGTGTATACTCGATCAGATCCACTGCAAATCCGCTGACAACTATTGGAATGTTTGATTATAACGGTGTACATAAAAAGGTCACAAAAAACTAATTCCAGAATCATGGCCATTAACGATTTCTTAATTTGGTTTCCTATTGATGCATCACGGCATTGTGCTGTGCTGTCTTTTTTTCCCCCATATGTGTACATGTAGCTTTGCATGCATCCCCGGGCATGCATGCACTCCGCCTTGTCATGTTGTATCCATGTTTGAGGTTATATGTATTTATACCATGTACATACTTAAGAAATTACTGCTATCCTGTATGCACACCCTGACTGAGTGTGTAATGTACATGATGGGTCAGTTGTCCATGCAAACTTCAATGACACATGAAAGGTGCCTTCCCCTGCTTTGCTGTGCTGTTCAAATGCTTGCATAGCATGCAACATCTAGTCCATTCCTTGAGTCAAGTCACATTTGCTGATTCAGTCTGTCCATGTTAATCTCTAGCTGGGCTTCTATCTTTCATTTCACAGAATCACAGGACAGTTTGTAAATCTGAACAAATAATTGGACAGCAGGAAAAGCCACACAGCATTGTCTAATAACTCTACTCTGCACAAAGGCCAACCGTCTTTGATGTGGTGTTAGGTTCAACACAGGGTTTTACAAGGTTACACATGGAAGTATTAAGAACAGGTGAACCGGACCTGCCAACTTAACGCAACGGTGAATTCACATCAGCATCACAGCTGGCGTAACCCATATTCCAAGTGCTAGTCTTTATGTACTTGCCCATATCTCGAGTGGTCATAGACAAGATCTAATATAATATTTAACAAACTCGCCTGGTTGATGACTAATAATTGCTTAGTTTTTAGTATTTTTTTAAACGTCAGCCCACACTCTAGTTTAATAAATTTTTTTTATTTATTAATCGAAGTGTAAAAATTATATAGAATTCACCACATCAATGTGTCCACCTTAGTACTTTCTGAAAGATATGAGCCTTGAATGATGGGGATGTGCAGTGGAAGAAATTAAAATTCAACCTAACTGTCTTGAAAACATGTTCCGATAGAAGAGAAAATAATTCTAATGCCTCATGAAAGCATTCACGTCACTGAACACATTTAAATCTACTTTCAAACATTCTAATTGTAATTAGCTTCATTGGTATTCAATGTAACAGAGTTGAATGTTAATATTGACTTTTTGAGCACCCCTGTTTTTGGATCAAAAGAACCCAAAGTCCTTTTGCACTATCTATGTAAACATGAAAGGCGAGATTTTTTCTTAGTTCTTCATGAAACTGTGATCGTAACCACATCTTCTGCTTTCCTCTCCAACTTTTTTTTTTTAATCGACTCTGTCCAAAACTTTCCTCCTGACCTGATTCATGTGTTTGAATTCGACTGTGCCCTATAATAAAGGTGATACTGCAACTATAGAATAATATATTTTAATTCATTTATCTTCTTCTAAAAATAACACTAATAAATTTATAAGTAGGAATAGGCCTGTGGTGTAATTTCTATAGGTCTATAGTGAAACTATACATATCAATATACAGCCATATGTAACACTACATTTCAAAGATTCAGCTAAACATGTATTTTGTTTTAATGTGTGTAACTTACGTACTTTTTTTATTATTTTTATTTTTTAAATTTTTGCTATTTAAAATTTTTGCAAATCATATGTATTGGGGTCATGATTTGAAGATGATAGATGCCTGTGAGTGATGGTGGTGTTTGTGTGTGTGTTTAATAAATACAAATACTCTGGAAAGTTTCACATGAGTTGTATAAATTTTCTGTACAGTTTATAAACGTCTTCTACCACCTTTTTGTAACACCGTTTACCAAGGGCCGGGGCTTTAGACAGATGATCACTTATTTCCGTTGATGATAGTCCCTTTTTGTTACACGTTTATTTCTGGAGTACAAACACATTAACACTCGTCTAATTTAGCACGGATGGGTGGGTTTTACCGTCCCCCCATGACCTTTGCTCCCATCCAAGTGATAAGGCTTATTGTATAACCCTGTAATATGTTTTTAAGCTTTTTTTACTCCTTTCTGGTGATTTTTATGGGAAAAACTAAGAGAGGTATCAGCTTCTTCGGGGAAAAGGAGAATCATGTGATAATCCACCGTTCAGAATATAAAGCCTTGGGTGCTTTATAACCCCTTGGCTTTTTTAAAGATTACCTCTCAACTTTTTCCCTGGATTGTGATTGTAATCGGTCAAAAGTGCTTTGACATATTTTCTTATTTGTTGGTCTTAATTATTGCCAACGGTAACTTCGTGTATATGCAATAGTTATACTCGGGATATATCCCCAATGTTACCTGCACTGTCCATGTGTAAGATATCCCATTGTGAAGGTGTCGACTGGTAAGGTTCGGCGTGGTACTTCATTGTGGGCAATTTGATAGATATCATCTGACACTCATGATCATGGTGCACAAAATATAAGTCCAATTTGATATAGATTTGACACACCTGACGGGAAAAAATACCAAGTACAATTTGATATAGATTTGACACACGATATGTGGAAAAAAATAATAGTCCATTTGATATAGATTGACACACATGATATTGTGAAAAAAATACTAAGTCCATTGCTTAATTTTTGACACATACGAATGTTGGAAAAAAAAAATACTAGTCCAATTTGATATAGATTTACACACATTTGACATAGATTTACACACATGATAATTTAAAAAAATACTAAGTCCATTTGATACACTTTTGACATAGTATCAAAATCCTGATACGATTTGATACAATTTGATACAGATTTGATAACTGTTCAAATTTGTGTAAATTTTGTTTGACATAGAATTTTGATATATCATATCAAATCTATATCAAATCTAGATTTGACACAGATTTTGATACACTTTGATAAACAAATTGTACAAAGCTGCAGTGCTGCCACATATGAAAATCACTTTTAGAGCCCCAGCCTATAACGTACTGATGACCCACCATCATGTTTAATCTATCATGTGGCGAAAGAAGGCCTACCGTGGAAACTGCTTCTATAAAACGCTCTACACAAAGAAGGGACCCTATCAAAGATTGTAAATCTCTAAGTCCTTATTACAGGACATATTTTTATGCCTTCTCTAGCTTCTCCATGCTCTCAAACCAAACGGATTTTTTTCCCTTGGCATGATACTAACTGCATAATTTCTCTTTGATCATTTCAAGACCCACTAGACCTTTTCGTAGTTAGACTAACCGATTTAACAAATCCCACTTCATACACACCGCCTCGAAGCACGCCACAAAGATTTTACACCGTGATAAAACGGAATTATTTAACATGAAAGTGAATGTTCTTTATATACGCACACACATTGTGAGCCGGTGAGTTTGTTTGTGTATGAATTATGCCGATTCGGCGTGCAGTGGTTTGTATGTGTGTATGTGTGTGTGTGTGCGCGGGTGGGGAGCGCGAGTTGTTGTGTGCTGGACAAGTGTGAGTATTCGATCCGTGTATGTTTATCAACCTTAGTATGCAATTAAGACTACCATATCGGAACTGACATATAACATATGCTACACATGTGCTGACAAGCCACATTGTCCAGTCTATGTCGGCGGGGAACAATCAAGTGAATCGAATGCAAAAACAGGACAGTCCCTTGGGATCTGGGCCCTCTCCCCCTTTTTTGCGTCCGGATCTCCCAAACTTTGAAAGAACGACCCCTTATTAGCATTCAGAGAACCCCCTTGTTGACTTCGAAGGTGTGGCAAACCTACCAAGCCTAGGGGAAGCCAGCGATAAACGGGGACATTAATCCCCGTCAAGAACCTGGCAGGAACATTCTGGCTGATTTTGTTGCTCTAAGCGAAACTGGAAGTCGACTTGCAGCTCTGATCAAAAGATAGGCATATTAAGCAACTCTGTGAGCACGGCAGGGTGAGCCCTGGAGATATGCCAATAAAAAAATAAATTAAAAATGCTTAGCCCACATATGTATGAAGTGAAATTGGGTTATACCTTGCAACCTTACAGATGATAATGCCGTAGAGAATTGACATAAAAAGGCCACATTGCTGCCTCAAGAATGGTGGGTATAACCTTATCAAGTAACCAACAAAATGATGAAAAACACCGTTATTATTTTGCTAACATTTTGAGGCAAATTGCACACGTAGTAAAACATGAACAAAGTACTAAAGTTATTTATTATATAAACTGCTCACCGGCTTGACCTTGCATTACCGATCCACTGCCGCATTTACACCAGATGTAGAAGATTAGGTTCCCGCAGCTTCCCGCGGGACTAGAGCACGGATCCAATGTTGGGAAATTCGATGATGTCTTTGAATGTCCGGTAGACTGCGAAACTATCCATTGATTGTAGCCTACTCCGCTTTGGAGTTAAGCTCCAACTGGCCGAATTTGTTGCCTTACAAAAACAGCGGTTTCGAGTCGAAGTACCTGCTTGATTCCATTCGAATTTGCTGAACGACGGGTACCTTTGTTTAGAGACGCAGAATTCTGAAAAGATTGAACAAACGAGTGAGTGAACACCGATAAAGATTAACAATTGTTGAATGTTACCGGTGGAAAACAAATGACCTCCTAGCGGAGTACAGAAACTCACGAGTAAACAGGCGGGGGATTACTGGGTTACAGATCCGGGAAAATGCACTGACTGATTATGAGCCGAAGTTCATGATGATGACGCCAAAGAAGATGGATGTGTTAGTTCACAATATCCAAGTCTGAAATCACGTTTGACAGAGAGCAGAGCAGTTTTTAGTAGTACTTCTGAATTGCTAGTACTCGCCGCATCTCTTTTTAGAAGAACTGTCCATTTCCTAGCTTTACTCCTCGTTCCTTTCGTGCGAACCATCCTCACCTCAGAATAAAATAGCAACCTATAGTAACTCTGACAAGTTGAATGTGTTGAACAATTTTGGAAGCGATGCAGGAGCTGTACGAACACGACCACACAGGTGGTAAAGGCGAGGAAGCCAATGAAAGCCAAAAAGAAGCCTATCGAAGGACAAAGAGAGATTGCGACCTCGAAGCATGCTCATGAAGCACGGGGATAGGCTAACCACACAGAGTAGGGAAAGCCGATGGATTTGGAAACAAAGCACGCAATTAACAAAGTGAAAAGACATGAAGGATGCTAGGAAAACTACGGGGGCTCCCTACTGATAAAGACGTTTATAATTTGACTACAGCCCGGCCTCCGCAAATATAAACGGAATTCTAGGAACAGTAAACAATGCAGTTTACTGGCAGCAATTGAACACTTTTCGGGTGACCAGAGGTTTTCACCCCGGTAAGTGCCCAGGGATGGACCCCAGGGAAACCACTTTCCGAAAGAATGTTTGCACGAATGTATTACCGCTTGTTAGGGTCTTAAGACAACACCAAAAAAGCAATAAAAAGAATGGTATTGTTGGGTCTGCACAGTAGCTAAACATTGTTTTCAAAACACGGCAAAAGTTCCAAGGAGCCTGCGCTTACATTCAAAAACTTGAAAATCTTTAATTTATATGATATCGTATTCTAGAAATACCCATACTGCAGTTCTAGGACCATCTTTTTTTACAGGTGTACAAAATACACGTCATTTTCCCAAAGATAGTTATTTTGTTACAGTAACGGTTATAACAACAGTTTCAGCACATACAGGGTTCCTTATTGATCGTTAGTAATTAATTAGTTACATGTATGTGTGCACACAAATCAGCAACCCTGGCTATGGGCGCTTTGATTTTTGGATACGAAAAAAGTAAAAAATTTCCCAAACTTAAAATCCGGCTAGCAAATGGCATGTCTGGATGTGGTATGTACGTTTGTTTGTAATGGTCTGGATACAAAAATAGGTCAACATTTGCCAATTTGTTCCAGATGCGCTCGAATAGCCAAAATTAAGGATATTGTAGCAGGGAATAAGCCCCTACTAACCATAATCATTACCCCAGGCCTCCCTTCCCCCAGGGTCCTCCCTCGGGTCTGACAGGGGGTGGCGAAACCGTAATAAAGTTCAAACATTCCAAAAGGTCAACATTGGGCCTATCTTTTTTCAAGGATGAGCTAGAGAAGCCAAACGTAGGTATATTGTAGGAGGGAACAAGCCCCTCCTAACCAGGTAATCCATTCCCCCAAGTTCCTCTCTTAATCTGAACAGGTTGGGGTGAGAAAAATAAAGTCGACATTTCACCAAAAAGGATCAACTTTGGCCATATCTTGTTTTCTAGATCTAGTTGGTATGGTGGTGCCATAGATACCTCGTATGACCATGGTTGTGGTAGGTGTGGTTTTGTTTGGGTATGGTAGGGTAATATGTAGTGTGCGTTATGTAGGATAAAGTGCATATGAGAAGTCGGGGTCCATGTAACAGTCCACTTAGTCTGGCTGTATTGGAGGTACTTGAAACTCACTTATGAACATTTACCTATACAATGTACACCATATTATTCAACCAACCAGAGACTGCACATACAACCGTGGGGGAAAAACGCAGTCGTCAATACCGACCATTGGGGTTTACGATTTTAAAAAAATTCTCAGACGACTCCGTTTGGCCACGATTTAACTCATTTAACAGCTTGGCCGATCTTATATAATTTGTATGAAAAAAAGTATTAAAGGTCCCCAGGAAATGCAAATAGAATTGATGTGGTTTGTTTCAAGTCTACAAGGAAGGAGCAGGAAGCATTCAATATTAGGTTGGTATGATGACATCATTAGTGAATCTTGATTTTCATGAGAGTAAAGAAAATTCCAGTGCAATGGTATATGAATTCCATCATGACACTGGACTGAAAAATCAATAGTTTCACTAATGATGTCACTGGTAGTGTATTCTTTTTCTGGCCCAGTTTATTGTAATGGAATGCCCCGTAAAGCTGTGGATTAGGTTTATCATCTCATTCCTGGGACTTAAGAGTAAAAGTCACCGGGGGGGGAGAGTCCAGAGAGACCTCCATATTTAACTATTTGTGAAAAAAAACGTACAAGACAATTACAATAAAATGCGACGAAACGCAATACCGAACAGAAGCCAGTCTTGATATTTTGCTGGCTTTCGGTTCGGTATGGCGTGGGCCTGGCTTTGTAAATATAGCACAGGAAATAAAGGATTGGCATCTTCCATTGTTGTACAGTCGTGACATTTTTCGGAATAATCTGGATTTTTCGCAAGGAATACTCCAAATGACATGAAAACCTATCTGGTACGTCTTATAGGGACCATTCAAAAATTTGAATATTTTTAAAGTTTTGTTTATTGATAATTTATGTTTATAAACAAAACATGTACAGTTATACCAATGGTTTATATCCTGGCAATGACCTTAGCAATGGTCAGTTATAGACGGTAAAACATAGATTCAATTTGCATTATACCTCTAATTATCTTTATCTTCGTAAACATCCAAAAATAGTCTACAATATATGGAAAACACTAGCCAATATGAAAGGGCCAGTTTTTACATTTATATCCCGTTATAAATTAATTGTCGGAAATAAGTTAACCTCGTTAGGTCAAGAAAAAAGTTTTGGTTCGAAAAAGGACCGCGGCTTCATTTTTGTTAAAAATTTGTCTTTTAGCGCATTTTTTTAGGTTTTTGCTCACTGTAATTGTTTAAAAAATTTACTAGAAGAAGGAAAATGAAAATCGGCGCGAAACGGCCCGAAACAAAAAAGAAAATGAAAAAACTAGAGGCAAAAATCTTGCAGATGAAAAAACAAAGAAAGAATCCCCGCATTTTTTCACATAGCCAAAAAAAAAAGCGCATTTCGCTTTTGCATTTTTCCGAGACAACCCTTGATTTTTTTGGCATATCCCATTGTACTCAGAACAGGCTGTTGCAGTAACTGCGTAACTTAACGTTATTAAAAAGCGCACAAATAGTTCACCAGTAGCCACAATAGTCCTAAAATGTATATAAATGTATATTAGCAATTGTGCTAAGTGGATAAGCATAACGTTTCTTTTACATTTAGGATTCATTTTGGGGGGCCGGTAAATTGTAAAAAGAAAAAGAAAGAAATTTGAAGTTGCCTTAATTGTAACTTACGGGTCCCGTCAGTCGGGGATGGTGAATTGCCCAAACCAGTAACTATACATAATTTTAACATAAAATTATTACGCATGAGCATAAGAAGATGATGCCATGATTTTTGGCCATTAGTGTACACGCACTATAATCAAAATTTAGTTAGTCACCGAAATTTGTGAAAAATCCACTCATACATGAACAGCAGGTACTCCTACTCATAAAACACTGCAAAAACTCCGGCTGTTCAAATATATGCCAAAACACCAGGTCGGTGTTACGCTTGTCAGTGTTAATTTCTCGGTGTTAAGTTTAGGATATTAACACCGTTTGGTGTTGCTGCAAGGTTTTGATTTATGCATTTGATTGATCTCTTAAGTAATGCTAGAAGTAAGCAGCTAATATATAAACAACCCACCCCCCACCAATTTTTTAACAGCAAACACTTTCTACTTAAAGTAAATGTTATCAGCGATAACACTTAAACAGCAAAGTTTGGTGTTAATTGACACCAAAAAGTGTGGTCCTCCTGGGATACCAGGAGGGTGTTAATTAGCACCATTGGGGTCCATTAACACAGGAGGGCCTTAATTAACCAGTGTGTCAATTTAACAGAGGGTGTTAAAGTCACAAAATAATACTCGAAATGTGGGTAGATTAAAACGATGTCATATATATTGTAACACCAAAATGTGGTGTCAATATTAACACCAAGTTCGCGTTGGTAAGTTAAACACCAATAGGTGTGCTCCTCTCCAACACCCGGCTTGGTGTTAATATCCCAAAACCCTCGGTGTACATCTAACACCGATGTTTTTGATAGTGAACCACCAATGGAATAACACTTCAGCATGTTTCTTTCAAAGAAAAACACCTCACAGAGAGGAAATACTAGCAAAGTACAAGTTAAAATAACCAGAATGATTAAATTTTCCACACATGGTTGACCAGCATTTTTAAAAGTTTATGTCACTAATTCACTAGCGCATCAAATTACACCCAGCACAAGATGAGGTCGGTAGGGCTCATAGTGGACCAACCGAGGTGACGAGTTGATGAGCTCGGAGTAAATTGTTTCTATATGTACCGTCCATAATGGCATATTTAATTTGACACACAACATTTACACATCGACCATGTCAATCATGATATTACACCTTTTTCTAAATGGCGGAAGTGACCTGATTGATGCAAATAATTCATCTCGAGTGACTTGAACCAGAACCCCAACGTAAAGTTTCGCTCTGTTTTCGGAATTGGAAAAGGTGATTTGGTATAGGTTACCCTCTCATACCCGGGTAGATCAGGAAGGGAAGGGGGAAATGGATGAGGTACCAGAAATTTACATTTGGGGTGAGAAGCGACCAGGGGCCACCGACCCAGTCCCATGAACCGGAGGGCAAGCCAGGGCGGCGGGTTGTCGCTGGCCGGCCAGCGATTTCGTGCCCATTATGCGGCTAGTGTGTTCTTATGTGGCGTCAATCGCATTTATTTGCGTGTTGGGAGCAACTTGTGATAAAACGATCCGGACCTATTGGGGTGGGTTACAATTTAGCTCATAGATCCATACCTAAACATTTCCAAGATTTTAACAGGGTAAATGGAAAAAAAATAGCCAGCGTTTCTGCAGAGACCAAACTTCTAGGTACTTCCGAAGTAAATATGGGTTTGCAGCACGAGTTTAGCTAGTAGCGCACAGCACGTCGGAGATTGTGGCCTGACATCATGCCCCAGGACCATGACCAGTCTGATTATCTCATAAGGCAGCTATTCAATATTTTTCTACTTCAATCCACAACTCTGATGTTTTTATGATTCCAATCTCCAAATCTAAAATACAAATAAAATCATAATCTAAATTTTGTTCCTGGAGTGGGATTCGAACCCACGACCTTTAGATAACAATACGAACGCCCACAGACACACGCCACGCAATCCGAGCCGGCAGGAAGTCGTCTTTTGCAATACTTCAATATAAACATTAACGGAATAAAGCGCACACAGGCATAATAATGAATAGCGCCCCTATGAGACGAGTTGAAAATATATGCTCCTGGAGCATGATTTCGGGCCAAAATCTCCAAGAATCTAGCGCACAGGCCTTTAATACAACCCGTGACGTTTTCAGACATTAAAGCATTTTGTCCAGAAAGTAGTCCACCCCAGATTTCTTATCCTTACGGTAGCCAGGATGGTGGTGTATAAACCACTAGAGCATTATTTTGTCTTTGTTCTCGTATGAAATTATATTCGCGAACGTACGCTTACCTCACATTTAAATATGCATGCGTGCATTATGACTCGATTTGAATATGCATGCGTGCATTTAAAGACACTATCAGTGATTTATCCACAGAATCAAAAGATTTGAAATTGGCAGGAAATAGCTTAAAGTGAAAGGGAAAAGCTGTAGAATATCATAAGGTTTACTTATTCCAACTGAAGAATGTGCAGAAAGGAAAGAAAAACGGCAGGTTCAAAGATCGGAATCGCCATTCAATATGTGTGTAGGAAGTGTCCGAACGGACCAATAATGCTTAAAATATCGGAATTTTTGTCAGTTATTGGGTTTCTTCTGGTCCTATCATTTGTAGGGTATGTTAGGATACATATTACTTTGTTTCCAGACATGCACAAATCTGATTTTGATGATTTTTTCGATTTTCTGGATAGCAAAGCACTGATAGTGTCATTACGGAATATATGGATAACCGAGGCCACTGTGTGGCCCCGCTAATGCATATGTTAATTTATTAATGCGTCCAAGATGCAATTATATCCCCGAATGCACTCCATTCATGCCTTATCCTATACATAACCAAAAACTGGACTGATCGGTCAAATATCGTGCACGCAAGCAGTGATCCACTCTGATGGGTGTGTATTTTGTTGAGTTTATTTATAAAGGTGTTAATTTGAACTTAATCGTTTCAGATGAGAGCTAACACATAACTAGCATTGCAACCCCACACAAATATTGGTTTTGGCAAAACCTTACGTACGCACTCTTTTCAAAATGCGCCTTTCTTTTAATTTACATTATGAGGCCCATGTCACTGGGGAAAAAGCGGAAAGTAAGGCAAACTCTTCGAAATCCTTCAAAACTGCCCAAAATTGCACAACACAGATCTCGCAATTTTGTGAAATCTTGAGCAATTTACAGTAATTTTCGCGGATTCGCAAATTTTCGCTATCTTCTACATTTTCCCCAGTGACATGGGGCCTGATGAGCAAATTTTGACCATGTGTCCATTTATCTGCATTGCTATGCTAAATTAAAACAAACATTTTTTGACACGTATGTGTTCACCAAGGGCCCCTAGGGAGCATAAAACGCCCGTGATTTTTTTTTTTAAGTCAAAATCACAATACATTTTCATATCGTTCTCCATCACATGTATCAATTACAAATCAATAGCCGTTTAGGTTTCACACACCCACCCAAGCACACACACCCCCACACACACCCACAAACACACACCCACACATACACACAAAAATCAAAATCATACCGATTGTTCCCTGGAGATTTGCACAATATTCGAAGAAATCACTAAGTTAACATTCCTTGATAAATCGAAGTATTCCCATTTAATTATGCACATTACTACGCTATCGCCTAATACCCAGCCTATGTGCTAATATATCTGCCACAAGCTACCCCACCCCACCCCTAATATCGCAACACAGCGTCGTTATTAGCATTTCAATCAAAACGGCGGGAAAAGAGAGGCTTGTAGGCCCTAAATATCACTTCTGCATTTTCCCCAGTGACATGGGGCCTATGCCTCGACAAAAATAAATGCATCAACAGAACAAGTTGCTTCCTAGACCGTCTGGAATATCCCATGCTTTCCACCACAACAACGACATCCGGTTTCAGCATTCAGCATCACGCAAGCCATTTTAAACAAAGAAAGCCATTCATAACGCACATATTCCACAGGTAATTGGCAGTGTGTCGCATAAACATTGAAGGTAAGTTTCTACTCTTTGCACTTTGGAAGCTTTTGGATGTTTCCAATTAAGTAAGTACGTAGATACACGTTAACTCTTCTTGTCAACACTATAAGTTTGTCATGTTTGCGTTTTTAGCCAATGAACGGGGGTACCAATAATGGACCTGCGTATCGATAGTTATACTGGATTTGCTCATGCAATGTGTAGCTTGACATGAATTCATATTCGTACATATCTATGAACACTGTGTTGAGTGTGTTCATTACAAACTGCGACATACCAATCCGGGGGGGGGGGGGGAATCATCGTATATTTTTATTCCAGACTCCATTTGATCCATTTGATCCCAGTTCTGACACGATTAGAGGACACGTGAAGGAATTCAGACCACGTGAGATCATTGCATTAGTCAGCAGTAGCAAACCAGACTGATGGCATTAAAGGGGCATTTCGTGACCCACAGACTTGTTCCCCGAAATATCGGATTGCGAGACCAGTGCCCTAAAACCAGAGCTATTTAAGCTATCTAGCCCTTGTGCTGATGGTATATATATATATATATATATATATATATATATATATAGAGAGAGAGAGAGAGAGAGAGAGAGAGAGAGAGAGAGAGAGAGAGAGAGAGAGAGAGAGAAATGAGTCAATATGAGTCAGTGAGACATATATATATATATATTATATATATATATGTCGTGAGTGCAACAAAGTCGTATCTACATTTTCATGATTTTACAGAAGCATTTTTGTGTTTCATTCTTTTGTGACTTTGTCAAATGAAAATAATTCTTACACACGATAATAATGTATTTTTTTAAATATCTTATATTTTATTTTCAAATTAAGTCGACTAATTCAAAATTAGCTAATCAAAGTGGCGTAACTACATACACGATTTCCCGTGTCGTGCAACAAAGTCGTATCTACCAGTTACCACTTTGTTGCACTCAACAGAAATTCAATTTTGAGTGCAACAAAGTCCTATCTACACCTAATTAGGCCAAAAAATTAGCTTTACACTTAAAATATATGTTAAATTATGCTCATTCATTTACTTTTGTAAATTAATTAAGTATTGAGTGGGAAAGGTCGTAACTACATTTTTTGATATGTTTTAAAGGTGTTTGTGCCAAAATTAACATAAATTAGCATAATTTGGTAAAGAATTAAATTGATCTTTTCAAAATTTTGGGAGATTTTTTACTTATACACCTTTTTAAAAACCATCGATTTACAAGAAATAAAATGTCGATTCTAGTTTTCCCATGTCGTGCAACAAAGTCGTATCTACCAGTTACGACTTTGTTGCATAATGGGGAATTTCCCCTAGTGTTGTTTGTGCAAAATGCCCCTATTATTTCCGTATTATTTACATCAAGCACGAGATGAGTGGGATTCCCCGGAATGCTAAACTGAATAAACTTGTTTATGCATGAGATCAAAACATAATGCAAAATAGGTAATTAATTCCCCTTGAAGTTATTTGTTGTGAGGTGATGCAATGCAGATGATGTAATTTATGTGATATCTGATTTGACAGTGCTAGGTTATGTTTATGCATGAAAATGTTGTAATACCTATTTTTAGGTCCCAAGGGGAATCTTGCTGTGAGTACTTAAATACTTGTCACTGGAAGGACTCAGAGCAGCAAAAAAAAAGTTGTAACCAGGAGCTATACAGTATAGTTTTAATCTACAATCATGGTAGATTTGTGCTTAATTAGTGCAAGGATTTTAAGCCAGCATAGCTTCAATTTTGGAATAATGATATATATGCTTTCTACATGGTTTATGTAGCCTTGATGTTTTATCAAAACGTAATACTAATAGGATTTTGCCTAGCTCCCTCATTGAGTTTGAGCACTCTGGTATTCATAACCCATGTGCGGCGTGATGAGATGGGTCAATGGTCATGGATTCACTTCATTTGTCGATTTGCATTTAGCCTGTCTGCACTGATGAAACAAAAGTTCGAAACGGTACACACACACACACCACACATTTTCAACATTTGGATTTTGAAAGTTGTTCCAATCAATTTCTCACGCCCGAAAACCTGTATGTAGACACTAACATTAAGAGAGGAACCATTATAACTTTGGGGATATTTTTTTGGCCCTTTTTCAATTAAACCGGCGTCGTCGATCGTGTTCTTGGAAATTTTACCCTGAAATCAACTTCAAACATAAAATGAACTCCATTTCCCAGTATGCATTGGATGTATGGATTTACGAAGTGTTTCGCGAACGGAGAGTTAAAATATGTACTGAATGTTGCAAGGAACGAAAATTTAAGGGTGGCTTCACTCTTAGAACAGATATTCGAAGAGGGAAGATGGACAAGATAGCTCAATCAGGTAAGCGCACGACTCCAGTGTATTGTGCTGATCCAGGCGTATAGTCGTGCTATCGAGCCCTGTGAGATTCAGCTATCTTGTAATTTCCCCGGACATGAAATTAACCGCTTGGTTTTCCCGATTTTACCCATCGATATTTGGGAAGCTGGTCCCGCTGTCATATGGTTATCTCGATGTATGTTTGCTGATAAGGGGAAGCGCTGATCTCCCGATCTGCTGCATCCCTTGAATGATGCTGGTTATGGTTGTATGGTTGGGCCACAGTGATCAGCGGCCATTGTGAAAGCGCTGAGGCCAATATAAGGCGCTATATAAATATCTGCTATTATTATTATTATTATTATTATTAGAGATAAAGATTATTATTTTCACTCTCAATAAATAAGAAGTGAATGAGATTGCTCCAGATTAAGCACACAATACTAAAAACGAGGATATTGATGACGAAATGCCCCTTTAAATGTGCATTTCGTGATCCTAGCACCTTCATTTTGATTCACAAGATATTCTCACAAAAGGTTATTTCCAAATTTTCAGTTGGCCCATTACATGTCAACATTCGAGATGTGCCCCACAGCACGTCATGGATTTTTTTCGCTTCAAGTGTGGTGGTAGACATTGCTGAGATATGTAAATCCTGAAATTTGAGCGTCATAGTCCATTTCGTTTTCACACTAGAGCAATTGGAAATTTAGGGGGTCACCATCAAAAGTGCCGCCCAATGTGAAAGACTATGTTGAGAGGGTCACAGATTAGTAATGGAGCCCTCCACAACTTTGAAAAGCACTATCTATGGGTAATATTTCGTGTAGAATTCAAATCTGGCATCAGGAAGGTCATGACGTGTTTACTTTTTGAGTTAATGAGGCCTAAATATGCGCCTTTGTTCATTCGGGGCCAAGTCTGGGGGGTCATAACTCCAAAAGTTAGAACATTTTTACTGTCCATCTTTTGGCCAATCAGAGTTACATAGTAGAACTTTAAACCAATACAATTATGAACACATTGGAAAAGTAGTAAGTGAGGTACAGCCCCTTGAAATTGGCAGTTGTACTTTTTTGACACATTTTGACCCCCCTGAAAACCAATGTTGACATTCGACACCACCCTCTACTTCAGATATATTGAAGATATATCATTAAATAACTTTCCTTGAAAAACTAGCTTGTTGTCTTTATTTTTCCACAGCAAAATACACACTCAAAGTTACCACACAAAGGTATATGTGACCCAGAGGTCATTGTGCATGCAGTGTATATCACCCATAACATTCTATGGGGATATCAGCAAAAGTGTCTTGTGCTGAAAACAATGAAGACATCAAACACCAAGCTGGTTCTTTCAAGAATAGTTCTTTGATGATCTATCTTCAACATATTTGAAGTAGAGGGGTGATGTCAGATGTCAACATTGGTTTTCAGGGGGGCCAATTTATGTAAAAATGCAAAATTAGGATTTTTCAATAGGCTGTAACTCACTTATTATTTACCTAATGTACTTATTATTGTACTGGTAGAAAGTCCTGCAGTGTGACTTGGATTAGCAAGAAAATTGACATTAAAAATATTGCTACTTACGGAGTTCTGACCCCCAAACTTGGTCCCAGATGAAAGATATTGCATTTTTACACCCAAATAACTTTGAAAGTAAAGGAGCTATCACATTTGTGATGCCAAATTTGAATTCTACACCACAAAAATTCCCCAGATAGTGATTTTCAAAGTTGGGGAGGGTTCCATTACAAGTTTATGGCCCTCTCAAAATTGTCTTTCACATCGCACAGCATTTTTGATGGTGACCCCCCTAAATTTCTGAATGCTCCTGTGGGAAAACGAAAGGTGGTATGAAGCTCAAAATTTCAGGATTTTCATTTCTCATCAATATCTATCATCATACCAAAAAAAGAAAAAAAATCCATGACATGCTGCGGTGCACATCTCGAGTGTTGACATGGAATAGTCCAGTTGCTCTCGGCCCCATAGACCACTGTGTTGTAATTTCTGTCCGTTTTACGGACAGAAAATACCAAATTGCGAATTTCTTCTATAGAGTAGATCGAATATGCACGTAAGATTTGGCACACATACTATGCTCATGCCAACAGTCAGATGATATAAAAAGCTCAACTTGTTTCAGGCAAGTCGGAGGGGGGGGGGGCGAGCTTGTGGATCACGAAATGCCCCTTTAAATAGGATTTCCTTTGAATTCAGTGATGCGAAGCAGCTTGGCTTTCATTTTGGTGTATTCAGCGAATGAAATCTGAGAAGTTAAAACACATTGCAATGCATAGCTTTCACTCGAGACGCGAAAACCGTTATAGTACATGGGGAAATGTAATGGATGTTTTTTGGTTTTATTTTTTTCATATACATATTTGACACCAATGTTTTTCCAATACAGAATTTCATGGAGAATCTGAAAATCATGGGTGTCATTTTTTAAAATGTGTTCTTGGGGGTTTTATGAGGGGGGAAACATTTGTACAGGGGTAAACAATAAAAGTGTTTAAATTGTTTTAAAATTTATACCAATCTATTCGGCTGCTCATAAGGTTTCTAAAAAGGTATAGTTTGCCATATTTACGACCTATTGTTTTAGTACAATAGGCTCAAGAAAGTTCAAGGTCATTATTTATAGAATGGTCCGATTTTGTTGAAACTGGTTTGAAATCGTTCATTGGGTCATACTAAATAAGAAAATGTATATAGATTCTGGGTTTCACTTTTCAAAGTGAGACTTTAAGAGATATGACTGTGGTCTCCCATAGACCCTGTGGACCATGGCCATATTTGCTCTCTTAATTATTATCGAAACGTCATTGACAACGCGACCTTTATATTTTCGGCTGCTGTACAGTAAGACGAACAATTTGGCACCATTTTTAGAACAAACCGATGAATCTGAAATTTTACCCCCAGTGTGACCTTGAACCCGTTTTAGCTTGTAACTCTTGTACTATCACACTCAGGTAGGGCAAACTGTACCTTTCTGTAATCCTTGAAAGGTACTGAACACGATGGTATACTTTAAAATACATTTTTGCCCCCTTTTATATTTCCCCCCTGTATAAACCAGTCTAAACCTTGCCCCCCTAGAATTCATCCAAGAACACATTTAAAAAAATGACACCCATGATTTTTGGAATCCTCATAAATTTTGATTTAGAAAAACCTTGGTTGCAAGATTGTATATGAAATGTTCACAAAAATACAGTTCCACATGTACTATTACGATTCTTTGTCAACGCAACTATTTTGAATGTCTAAGATAAATGTAGCTCAGATCTAGGAAGTATTGTTTAGATTTAGCACAAAATATACGAACAGACAACTGGGTTTGAGCATTGAGACATTTTGAGCATGTTTTTGTCCGCGATAGAAAAATCCAGCAGATTAGACCGGCAGCTCAGAAGGTTTTGATCAACGAACGAGATACCAATATCTGAATACGGGAAAATTCAGAGAAAAATATAACTTTAGCATATGAGATTGTCTGCCGGAGACCCGATGCTGCGTGTGGCCCCAGAAAAGGGGTAAAGTTACTATGGGGGTTAAATATGGTAACTGCTCTAAATCTAATGAAATAGCTCAAATTATTCCTTAGGGTACCAGGAGTTAAAAAATCAATTGGGTTACTTTCGTGTGGTGCTTCCTTTCCAAGATATTTTCCAAGATAATAGGCTAAAGGTTCAAAAAGATTCAAAATATGTTTTTGTATGATTGCACATGCAAGATCTATGATAACTGATATGCCTCCGTTTTATGAAAATCTTATTAAGGTTTGGTTTTCGACAAAGCACACACAAGTTAAAGATGATGTAGAACATTGGGGAGATCAAGTTATCTGGAGCAATGATTGCATAACTTGTAGTGGTAATACATTCTATAATAAAATATGGATTAAAAATGGAATTATGTTTATCTCAGATATGTATGACAAAAACGGGGACTTCCGTTCACTAGACGAAACCAAAAAGAGGTTTACACAACAGGGAAGTGTTCATTTGCAATACATAGCCTTAAAACAGGAAATTATAAAAGTGTGCAAAAATGCTAAAATATTTTCTATTAACAACGAAATGGCCCAGGTTTTCAGTGTTTTGCTATATTTGTTGATGTTAAATGTATAAAGCAGTCACATTCACCACTCAAATTATTCCTCGTTGAGGGCGCTTTTCAAAATGGCCGTCAAATGCAATTTAACACCTTATAGTGATGTTTTAATAGTCATTAAAAGGGGTAACATGACCCAGTTTTTTGGTTTTTCCTATATTGTTTATGTGATATGTATAGAGCGGTCACACTCACTACTTAATTGTATTCGTAATTGAGGGCGCTTTTCAAAATGGCTGCCAAATGCAATTTTATAATGATAACAATAATAATAATAATGTTTTACTAGCCAAAATGGCGTGAAATGGCCCAGTTTTTCAGTGTTTTGCTATATTTGTGGATGTCAAATGTATAGATCGGTCACATTCACTACTTAAATGTATTCCTAATGGAGGGCGCTTTAAAAATTGCCTCCAAATGCGATTCAATGATGCAAAGCTGCTTGGCTTTTATTTTGGTGTATTCAGTGGACAGCGAATGAAATATCAATATTTAAACATGAGAAGTGAAAACAAATTGCAATGCATAGCTTGCACCAGTTTTTCAGTGTTTTGCTATATTTGTGGATGTCAGATATAGATCACCACTTAAATGTATTCCTAATGGAGGGCGCTGTAATAATTGCCACCAAATGCGATTTAACACCATATAATGATGTTTTAATAGCCAAAAAGGGATGAAATGGCACACAGTTTTTCATGGTTTCCCTAATTGTTGATCTTTTCCCATTTGTTGAGTTATTTTATTCAGTACTAACAAAATTGCAGTTTCATTTTCTCTTTTCTTACAGTTTATTTTATTGATATTAATGATTTCCTAGTTATGTTTTAGTTTATATGGATTTGATGATTTATTATTAATGGATTTGATGATTTATTCAGTACTATGCTGTTACTGGTGATATCACAATCTAAGTGCTGATAGGCTTGTGCGCTTAGCCAGCTGCCACCTCGATGAAGCGAAATGACAATTTCCTGATGGTGGTGTTATAATAATTTACAATCGTGCTCTGAGCGTCTCGTAGGAGGAGAGAAGATTTCCACACGACATACATAGTGGATATGATGCCAATGTCTGAAAGCTGAAGACAAAATTCTGCAGCACATTTGGGGATTTCTCAGACACAGCTTTGAATTATGTGTGGAAGTCTGCGTCAGCTGCAAACAGGCTTGATATAGTCTTTGATTCTTACAATGGCAAATCTGTGAAGGACTCTGAACTATCACCAATCAATCGGAATTCATCCCTTCCTGTCGAGATGGACATGTTCTGGGCATCAAATAGTAAGCCAATACATGGGTTAAAATGATCTATTTTTGTAGAGTTCCCTACTTGTTGATGTAAAGTGTGTAGAAGGGTCAGACACACCGATAACAGCATCCCTGATAGAGGGTGCTTTTAAAGATGACCAACAAATTAACAGAATTCTTTTTTTTTTTAAATCTGACTAGACTTAATTAAAAAACGTAATTCAGAATTATCTGCAGTAGCAACTCGTCCCAGGTATCAACTATTTTTGTAGTTATGGTTCATAAACACAAACAAAGGAGGAAAATAAGAATAATGGTTACCATATAAGGAGCCTTACATTTTGTATCAAAATGATCAAAACTTGTCATATGTAGGCATTCATTATCATTACCACCTATCTGCTATAATCGTGTGCCATTAAAATGTAATCCATTGGAATGCCAATTATCCCAGTTGTAGAGTAATAGTACAAATACATCAAACGAAAACAGGACTATGATCAGTTGTGATCTGGCTTTGACTGCATGCACATCATGATGAGGAATGATACGAACATCAGCCGCTTCTATATCTAAGGAACCTCATTAATGGAACCACCAAAGGAAGAAGAAGCAAGGTATCATCCGCTCTCCTGAAATGAAACTTGAGTATATTTCTAGCGCAGGTGAAGTTTGAGCTGCTTTATTGGCAGATTCCTGATGGAGAAGTGTCTGGAATTTCTCGTTGTTACTATTTGATGCCCAGAACCTGTCCATCTAGACACAGTCGACAGGAAGGGTGTATCCCGATTGACTGTTGTTAATGCAAGTTAATTGGTAGCATGACTTGACATTGTTTTCGTTCAGAGTCCTTCACAGATTTGTTATTGTAAGAATCAAAGATTTTATCAAGCTTGTTTGCAGCTGATACAAACTTCCACATCTGTGTCTGGCACTGTGAAATCCCCAAATGTGCTGCAGAATTTTGTCTTCAGCTTTCAGACATTGGCATCATATCCACTATGTATGTCGTTTGGAAATCTCTCCTCCTACGAGACGCTCACAGCGCGATTGTCAATTATTATACGCTATCAGGAAATCGTCAATTCTTTCGTTTTATCGAGGTGGCAGCTGGCTAAGTGCACAACCCTATCAGCACTTGAAATATTGTAATATCACCAATGATAGGGTATTTTGCCCGGATGAGGGGGGGGGGGGAAGCAATCACATATGAAATGGATATGGGTATAAGGCTGACGCTTCGAAACCCAGGGGCATTCGGTGACAGAAGACTACAAAAATTAAGGGTCTTTGGGTGAGAGATAGCCAAAATGCCCCGAAATAAGGATGTTATGGGTGACAAATTTGCACACATTTCCCCCAAATGGCGTCTTTTTAGTGACGGTTTGGTAAAAATTATGGGGTCTTTGGGTGACATTTTAAAAATCAATGGGATCTTTTTGGGTGAAAGCGATGCTGAAAATAGGGGTCTTAACAGCCTTACATGCACGTCACCCCAAAGATGGGAGTGCCCCCGGGGTATTTTGTTATCACTACAACGTGTAAGCGAAGCAGTTTCATTTCATTACACAGTCGAGGAACTCGACTGTGTCTTTCTTCTGTATGGTTTCTTTCTTTCTCCTTTCTTTCTTTCTTCTTACACAGTCGAGGAACTCGACTGTGTCTTTCTTCTGTACGGTTTCTTTATATCATGCGGAGTAGCCGCATGATATATTGTCGTTTCCAGGTTTCCCTCTTCTTCTTCTTCTTCTTCTTAAATGTATTCATAATCGGAATGGGCGCTTAAAAATAGCCTCCAAATGCCCGAGTCAATGAGTGCAAAGCTGCTTGGCTTTTATTTGCGTGTATTCAGTGACCGACAGCGACGAAATGAAAGTATCAATATTTAAACATGAGAAGTGAACACAAATAGCATGCATAGCTTGCACCGTTTTTCAGTGTTTTGCCATATTTGGGGATGGATATATAGATCCACACCTTTTAATGTTCCGAATGAGGGCGCCGTAATAATGCACCAAATGCGATTTAATTTACACCATATAATGCATGATTTTAATAGCCAAAAAGGGATGAAATGGCCCCACACAGTTTATTCATTGGTTTCCCCTAATGTTGAATACTTATTCCCCATTTTGTGAGTTATTTTATTCATACTAACAAAATTGCAGTTTCATTTCTCTTTTCTTACAGTTTATTTTATTGATTTAATGAATTTTTCCTAGTTATGTTTTTTTTATATGGATTATCATTTATTCTTAATGATTTGATGATTTATTCGAGTCATCTATAGTGTCTACTGGTGATATCACATCAACACAGTGCACCTATAAGGTCTTGTGCGATTAGCCAGCTAGCCACCTCGATGAAGCGAAATGCACAATATCCTGATAGCGTGGATGTTATAATAATTTACAATCGTGTCCTGGCGTCTCGTAGGAGGGAGAGAGAGATTCCACACGAATACATAGGGCATATGATGCCTAATGTCTGAAAGCTGAAGACAAAATTCGTGCAGCACATTTGCCGGGAATTTCTCAGACACAGCTTTGAATTATGTGTGGAAGTCTGCGTCGACTGCATAACAGGCTTGCATATAGTCTTGATCTTACAATGGCCAAATCTGTGAAGCGACTCTAAATATCAACCAATCAATCGCCCAATTCCATCCGTCACTGTCGAGATGGACATGTCTGCGCCATCAAATAGTAAGGCAATTACAGGGGTTAAAATGATACTATTTGTGTTAGAGTTATACTTGTTGATGTAAAGTGCTGTAATAGAAGAGGTCAGACACACCAATAACAGACATCCTGATAGCAGCCGGTGCTTTTAAAAGATTGACAACAAATTAACAGAAAAAACCCCCCTCCCCCCCCCTCCATTTCTTTTTTAAATCTGATGGATTAATAAAACGTCAATTCAGAATATCTGCACGTAGCATATCTCGTTCCCAGGTATCAACTATTTTTGTAGTTATCGCCGTTCATATAACACAAAACAAAGCAGGAAAATAAGAATAATGGTTACCATTAACGAGCCTTACATTTTGTATCAAATGATCAAAACTTGTCATATGTAGGCATCATTATCAATTACCACCTCATCGCCCATAATTGTGTGTGTGCCATTAAAATGTAATCCATTGAAGTGACCAATTATCCCAGTTGTATAGTAGTAATAGCTACCAAATAAAATCAACATAACAAAACAGGACTATGATCAGTAGTGATCTGGCATTTGACGGCATCACATCATGATGAGAATGATTACGCACAATCTCAGCCCGCTTCTAATCTAAGGAACCTCATTAATGGAACCACCAAAGGAAGAAGAAAGCAGGTATATCCGCTCTCCTGAAATGGAATTTTAGTATATATCTAGCGCAGTGTGAAAGTTTGAGCTGCGTATTGCAGATTCGATGGAGAAGTGTGCTGGAATTTCTCGTTGTTATATTTGATGCCCAGCCAACATGTCCATCTCGACACAGTCGGACAGCCAAGGGTGTCTTGAGATCCGATTGACTATTGTAAATAGCACCAAGGTGAATTGCGTTAGCAGGGCACTTGCTACATTGTTTCCGTTCAGTCCTTCAACATGATTTAGTTATGCTAAAGAACTACAAAGTTTATATCAAGCTTGTCGTAGCGCAGCTGATACAAACTTCCACATCTGTGTCTGTGGCACTGCCATGAAATCCCCAAATTGTGCTGCAGAATTGTCTTAGCTTTCTCAGACAATTGCATCATATCCACTATGTATTTGTCGTTGGACAATCTCTCCTCTACGAGACGCTCACAGACGCGATTGTCAATTATTAATACGCTATCAGGAAATCTCAATTCTTTCGTTTATCGAGGGAATGGCAGCATGGCCTTAGTGCACAACCCTATCAGCACTTTGAAATATTGTAAAATATCAACAATGATAGGGTTATTTTGCACGGTTGATGGATGGGAGGGCGGGGAAGCCAATCACATATGAAATGGTAATCGAGCTTATAAGGCGACGCTTCGAACACAGGCGGCATTCAGGTGACAGAAGAATACAAAAAGTAAGGGTCTTTGCAGTGAGAGATAGCACAAAATCGCGCCCGCAATATAAGGATGTTTGGGATGACAAATTTGCACACATTTCCCCCATAATGGCGTCTTTTTGTGACGGTTGGCCTAAAAATTATGGGGTCTTTGGGCTGACTTTTAAAAATACAATAGAGGATCTTTTTGGGCTGAAAGGATGCGTTTACTGAAAATGGGGTCTTAACTGCCTTACATGCACGTCACCCCAAAGATGGCGAGTTGCCCCCGGGGTATTTTGTTATCACTACAACGTGTAAGCGAAGCAGTTTCATTTAATACACAGTCGAGGCAAACTCACTGCTGTCTGTCTTCTTGTATAGGTTTCTTTCTTTCTCCTTCTTTCTTTCCTTCTTACACAGCTGAGCGAACTCGACTGTTTGTACCTTCTTCAGTACGAAGCTTTCTTTATATCATGCGGAGTAGCCGCATGATTATAATTGTCGATTATCCAGGTTTCCTCTTTTAGCATGCTGTGCAGCCGCTATGCATATATTGTATTCTCTCGATTTCTTTCTTCTTTCTTTTTTCTTTCTTTCCTTGTTTGTAACTGTTTTTTACCTTCAAAATGCCTCTAGACTGCCAGATGACTTGGTCCGATAAGCATTTGAAATCTGGTCACAAGATACCCCCGACCCCAATGCGTGCCTATACGGTATTTCGCTTCACAGTTTTACATAGGTCGGTCACGTAGGGTCATAGCCCGCGTCATTGTCGCGCTAACACCATTTTCCCTAATTCTCCCACAGTTCGCATATGCTATCGATGCCATTCAGTCACATTGATTGCCAGAGTGCCTGGACTTATGGCTGTGATTTCACAGAATTATTCAATCCAAGTCATTTATGGCCGTTCAAAAAGGGGGCCAGTCTTCTAAACCACTTATATTTAAATGCCTCCACTAGGTCTGACACAGTTAACGTGATCTTTACCAGACTTCTTCAGAATAACCCTGACCCAAGTGCACACACAGCCGGTCGTTGACAGATGCAGGTCAAAGGCTCACACAGGTGGCACGAGTCATTACGGGTCAATTCGCTCTTACCCTCCTTTTGGCTGCTTCTGCCAAAATCAAGTTGCTATATCACTAGACTTGGTCAGAGAACCACTGACCTAATGACCCATATGGCGGCGTGTTCACAGATTCCTAGGGTTTCAAATGCTACCCTGGGACCGATTAAAAGGGCGGCCATTCTTTGAAAATATTGAAAGACTCACACCAGATATCAATTCCTATAATCACCGGACTTGGGTCAGAAGAATTGCTGAACCAACGCTTATAATGTGTACATAGATTGGGGTCAAAGGTCAAAAGGATAGTGCCCAAGTAGTCACCGCATGATAAATCGCGGCCTCTAAAGCACATTTCGATGCCTAGTCTTCTTCTTACTTCTTACTTCTTTGTTTTGTCCTTGCTTAAAATGCTTCACTAGTGTCCGAAAACCGTTATGTCCGATTGAAGTGTCGAAAATGGGCGCAGAATGCAAAGCAACCACTAGACGGGCCCCTATGGCATGTACACAGATTTGGGTTCAAGGTCATGTTCTCAAGAGAAATATTAATTTTAATGCTCCAAAAATCTAGAAAACCCTACTTCTCATGCAATTAGAAGAGCTAGAAACGCAGATTGCGTCACAAGGATCCCCAATCTATCCCCCACATGCCTTGTACACAGATAGTGGCTCAGGTCATCTAGCAGAGGGCCTAGCGGGGCAATTTGACCCTACAAAATAGATTGTGGGGGGGGGGGTTCGTATTCGTCTGCCATGGAATGGTTACCCGACCCAATTCACTGTAGCCTTGCGGTCTGTAAGAGCTAGGATTTCCCTAGTCCATACAGTAGCTCGCAGTAACTCGAAGAATAATGATTTAAATCAAACTTATTGTCAAGAATCACAATGATATATAGATCTGTTTCGCTGACTTCTCCTTAGAGCCGTGAAGGGATTGGTTTATGAAAGTTGCCGTAGACATGACGGAGAACCTACTTGATCAATAGATGTTACTGTGTTCTTTTTAGGGGGTTACGTATCGTATTATTCGGATCAGTTCCATTGTAACTCCTTCGAGCTATTGAGTCGTCTTTCAATTACTTACAATCAAAGGATTATTGACTAAAATCTAGGCCAACGACCATAACCTAATCCACAAGAGATGTGTGTACCAAAGCTTGAACCTAAAGTATTTGTGTTCTAAGCAATGCATAAATGCACATCAGTTTCGCATATCGCGAGATGCAGGTACACTTCTTCGGTTAGGATTAGCTCTTTATCGCGTCACAAACAATAACAAAACAGTGCATTACACAGTCGACTAGTCGTCGTTGTGTCGTCGTCTTCTTAGCTTCCTCTTCTTCCTGTCAAAACGTCAAAACGCCTATTCTCCTACACGGAGATCATATGTATAGATCATGTGACCCTGTATGTGGTGCTGTAGTTTGAAGCACCCCCTACAAAATTACTTAATGAAATTTTGTCAACTGGTCATTTGGGGTCAAAAGGGTCATAACATGATTTCATAAAAATAGATACCTCTTTACAGATTACTTTGTATGAACACGTGACTCATGTGTGTGGACTTGTACTTTGCAACCCCTCCAAAAGTTACTTAATGAAATGACGATTCAAATGTCATCTACGGAGGCATTTCGGCCGAGTTTTTAAAAGATCTTAAAAAAATCATATCTGCCATATGACCAAGGTACTACATTGATGCTACTTGCCCAAGAGGTCATGTTATAACATCCCCCTTTCAATAAAAGTAAATGGAGGTCATTCAGCCCGGGTTCAAAGAGTAAATTTTAAAATGTCAGATTTTGAGCTGAAAATTTAGCTGAAATGATCCTTATGACATTTAAACATGTTGATAAATTATATGTGAGCGTCAAAGGTCAATGCAGGTCAAAGGTCAAATTTTAAAACTGCGTCCGATTAAGACTGAAATTTTACTGACATTCTAAACATCGCTTGATTATATTTTCGACGCAGTCAAAGCGTTTAGGGAGTCAAAGGTCAACTTTTCAAAAATGCTCGATTGAGTCTACTGAAATTTGACAGGAAAGATCTTATGACATTCTAAAATGTTGAAAATATTTCGAGGGTCAACGGTCATTAACAGGTCAAAGGTCCAAATTTTCTAAAGGACTCTGATCGAGCTGAAATTTGCCCTGAAATGATCCTTAGACATTCAAATGCTGACAATATTTTCGAAATCAACGGTCATTAAGAGGTTAAAAGTCCAATTTCCAAAAATTCTCCGATTGAGCTGCATGCTGAAATGATCCTTAGAACATTCTAATATGTCTAAAATATGTTCGAGATCAAAGGCGTTTAGGTCAAAGATCAATACCTCAATTGTTCAGTCCTGTTTTGCCATGCGGATCTAGTTCGAATCTTGCATGCGTATAAAAAGATTACAATTGGGACAGTATGTTAACAAATCTGCTTATATGGCGAGTGTTGTAAAAAGATTTGGGTAACTGATCTTCAATGCAATTATTGTCAAACAACATGAATCAAATTTCAGCATGATATACACGTTCCTTTTCCAAAGGGAACAATTCTCTGTTCTAGGTCTTTTTCTTTTTCTTTCTTTCTTTCTTTCTGTCAACATGCTATCATCTAGACATGGAACAGCCCATATTGAACAAAAAACTGGTCACAATGCAAGTACATGCACAGAAACTTTTGAACATGCCCGATTGGTGTCAAAGTCACGATAGGGTCACACAGGGGTGCAAACAACGTTAACCATGCAAATATCTAGAATTAGCTCAAATCTCCAAAATAATGCTGTCATATTGTAGGACTTGATCAATACTACAAAAAAAAGTCAATTGATTTGTATATGACACGTGATTTAGAGGTCAGGGATCAAAATACATCAAATACGTTACACTTCAAATTCAATACTCCTTTTACAAATTACATAGTATGATATGAGACCATGTACGTGGTGCAGCTTGGACATCCCCACAAAAGTTATTAATGAAATTTGATTCAAGGTTCATTGAGGTTATTAACGGTCAATACCTTTACTGTGTGTAAAATGAAAACAAGGCGCCAAATAGAAATCTTTTTATCCCATCCTATAGTAATTGATGAGAGGTCAATAAAAGTCAATCATGACCCATCACCTGACCTGGTTCAGGGGTCAAGGTCAAAAATACTTCCAAAATTACGTACATTCAAATCACTACGTCATTACAGATTACATAGTATGATCACGTGACTTCATGGATGTGGTGCAGTGTCTTCCCCAAAAAAGTTTACTTAAACGAAATTTTGATATCAAAGGTCATCTAGGCCACTAAGGTCAATGGACCTGTTTTTTGTTTTTTGTTTTTTGGTTAGTGTGTAAAATTTAATTACAAGTTCAAATAGAAAATCTCTTTCTACCATCCTGTAGTAGTACTTGATGAGAGGTCAATAAAGTTAATCATGACCCCATCACCTGACAAAATGGTTTAGGGGTCCAAAGGTCAAATACTTCAAAATTACATCGGCATTCAAATCACTTCTTCCTTTCTACAGATTACATAGTATGATCTCATGACTTCATGTATGTGGTGTGGAGTTTGAAACCCCTACAAATGTTACTTATGATTTTTAATCAAAGGTCATTGGGGTCACTAAGGTCAGTTCCGTTATTGTGTGTAAAATTACACCAAAGGTCAAATAGAGAAACTCTTTTAGACCATCCTGTAGTACTTGATGAGAGGTCAATAAAAGTCAATCATGACCCCATCGCATTTGCCCCCTATGGTTTCGGGTCAAAGGTCAAAACACTTTCAAATTACATTACACTTCAAATCCCTACTTTCCTTTTACAGTTACATAATTTGATGACATGTTCTGTAATGTGGGGTGTTGTTGTAATTGGCCTCCCCTCAAAAGTGACTTATGAAGTTTGAGGCAAAGGCATTTGGGTTCACAGGAGTCCAAGGACCTGATTTCACTAAAAAATGCTACTTCTACAGTTCTGGTCTGAGTACTCTCGATTGTTCAGATCTGTAAACAGATCTAGTTTCTTTCTTCTTTATGTCAACATGCTAATATTCAGACATGGAACATTGTATATTGACCAAAACTGGTCACAAGGACAAGGAAAGGACAGAAAACAGTGCCTGACCCGATTGGTGTCAAACGGTCACGATGGGGTCAAAGGGGTCAACAACGTTAACCATGCCAAAAAAATCTTAGAATTAGCTAAAGCTCAAAAATATGTAGTACTCTGTGTAGTACTGATCACACTACAAAAATTCAACTTGATGGTCCATATGAACATGATTTACAGTCAGAGGTCAAAAATACATTCAAAGTACGTACACTTCAAAGCACTACTCCTTTTACAATTACCTAGCGGATCACGTGAATAATGTATGTGGTGCAGCTTGACATCACCACACAAGTTACTTAATGAAATTTTGATCAAAGGTCATCTGGGGTCATTAAGGTCAAGAACTTTACGTGTGTAAAATAAAACAAGGTTTCAAAAAGAAAATCTTCTTTTATCCCATTCCTGAGTACTTGATGAGAGTCAATCAAAGTAAATCATGACCCCATCACAGAACCCAGGGTTTAGGGGTCAACAGGCAAAATACTTCAAATTACGTTACATGTCAAATAACTACTTCTTTGACAGATTATAGTATCTATGATTAATTTGACTGGACTCAGGTATGTGATCAGCAGGGACATCCACAAAAGTTACTTAATGAATTTGTGATCAAGGGTCAATCGGGGTCATTAAGTTCAATGACCTGTGACTGTGGAAAATTTAAACAAAGGTCAAATAGAAAAAATCTTTTGATCCCATCCTGTAGTTAGTACTTAGAGAGGTCAATAAAGTTCCATCATGACCCCAGCACCTCCCTGACCCATGGTTAGGTGTCAAAGGTCAAAAATACTTCAAATTACGTTCACTTCAAATCACTATTCTTCTACAGTTAATTAGCTGTGATCCGTGCTGACTCATGTATGTGGTTGTAGTTTGAAACCCCATACAAATGTTACTGAATGAATTTTTACTCAAAGGGCCTTTCTGGGCGTCACCAAGGTCAAATTCCTTTATTGTGTTTGAAATTTAAACAAGGTTCCCAAATAGAAAATCTTTTTAGCCCATCCTGTAGGACTTGATGAGCCGGCAATAAAAGTCAATCCTGAACACATCATTGGACCCATGGTTTAGGGGGTCAAAGGTCAAATACTTCAAAATTACGTTACACTGTCAAATCACTACTTCTTTTACAGATTACATAATTTGATCAGGTGTCTCATGTATGTGGTTGTACTTTGCACTGACCTTATAAATGGAGAAAGCGGGGGGGGGGGGGGGGGGGGGGGGGCGGCGATCGAGAGTGAAACATGTTGTCCTCCATTTGGAGCGGCAAGAGAACCGGCGTCGCTGACATTAATTTCAATGGCACTTGTACCGTCAAATTTGAAATTACTCAAAAATAAGGGAAAACGAAGAGGTTTTTTCACACAAAGGAATTTTGGGATTTTCAAAACAAACCATTAATGGACAGATAAAGAAATTTCCGGAAAAAAAATAATGAAATAAAACTGAGGAAATGTTGAAAATAAAAATAATAAAATGCAGCAAACTAAAATAGCAGGGCATTGTTAAACATAAGAGAAAGTGCATATTTGGTATAAATAAATATTAGAAAGAATGAAGAAGAATGAATGAAGAATGAGGTTGGATGCAACGAAATAATCCCATGCCTTTATTATTTGAGGAAAAATAAAGAAAATAAGAAAAAAGAAGAAGGGATGGAGGTTGGGAGGGGAGATGGGGGGAGGGGGTGGGGAGGGGGAGGGAAGGGGGAACGGGAAGAGACGAGAAGGGGAGCGAGGCGAAGGGAGGCGAGGGGAGAGAAGGGGACATGGGTGGAGAAAGAGAGCAGGAAGGGAAGAGGACCGGGGGATTGGAGGGAGTGGAGTAGGAGCGGAGGGAGCAGTGGCTAGGGAGCGGGAGGAGGGGGAAGTGGGGAGGAGGAGGAGAGCTCCACTGAGAGTTGGGGAGGGGGATGGGGACGGGGAGGGGATTGGGGCAGCGGGGGATTGGGGAGGGGGGGTAAAGAAGGAGAGGGGAGGGGAGGAGAGGGAGGGAGGGGGTAGGGGAATGGGTGAGGGGAGGGGAATATGGAGAGGAAGGACGGAGGGAGAGGGAGGGAGGAGAGGGAGGGAGGGGAGGGAATGGGAGGGGGAAGAGATCGGAGGGGAGAGGAGGGGGGGAGTGGTAATGGGGAGGGTGAATGGGGAGAGGAGGGGGAGGGAGGAGAGGAGAGGAGGGAAGGGGGGGAATGCGATGGGAGACGGGGAAGGAGACGTGAAGGAGGATGGGGGAATCTGGAATGAGGGGGGGAATGGGGAACTCAAGCGTGCATAGAATATGCAAAAGACTCACCTGCAGAAATAACTGAAATAAGGAGGAAATTCCGAAAAAAATAATGAAAACAAATGAAGAAGGAAGGAATGGGAAATAATAAATAATACAGTGAAATACATAGAAGAGCATGTTATAACATTAAGATACATGCTATTTGATTAAATAAACGAATTAATGAATGCATGAAGGGAAAGATTAATTGAATGGATGAACGAATAAATTCCAACTTACCTTAGGAATTTAAAGGTAATGATATTCTTATGATAAAATGAATAAAAATAAACAAAGAGGGGGAAAGGGGGGGGGAGGGGGCGGGATGGAAGGGGAGGGGGAAGGAAGTGGAAAGGGAGAGGGAAGTGGAAGGGGAGAGCGAGGGGAAGGGAGAGGGCGGGGGGAAAGGAAAATGAAGGGGAGGGGAGGGAGAGGGGAGGAGTAACTAGAGGGGGGAGGGAGGAGGGTAGTTAGGTAGGGGGAGGGGAAAAGGGGAGGAGAGTGGAGGGAAGGTAATATTCCTGTAAAATATTCACACAATAATTATAACACCATTTTTTTTCACATAACATCATTTCGTTTGGCCAGACATTTTTATTGTTCAAACCTTTCATCAAGAAGATTGTTAACTGCACAAATACTGCACTCCAATATGTCAAAACAGTAAAGTAACACCGCATTTAGAATGTATGTATCGCGCCAATTAGCGTAATTATGACTGTGGCATTATTTGTAGATGCTACTACCACCAACATTTTTTAATAAAAATTAAGATTTTCTTTCAAAATACAATGAAATATTCACAAGTTGCATGGACTTCGCATTGAATCTGTACGGGGACCTCTCATGTTCTGCCCTCTACAAAAAATGGCTGCTGGGGAAGTTCCGGTTGTTTCAATCGCCCCCCCGACTATGCATTTAAGTGCGGGCCCGCTATCCATTATAGAGGTCAGTGGTAATTTGGCATCCCCTTCCAAAGTTAATTAATGATGAAATTTTGATCCAAAGGTCATTTGGGGGTCACAGGGAGTCCCAAGACCTGATTTTCACCTTTAAAAATGCTATTTCTACAAGTTCTGGTCTGAGTACAGACCTAGTTCTTGGGTTTCTTTTTGAGACTGAAAATAAGATTCCAGAGTACATGTACCCGTGTCACCAGACTTAACATATAGAGGGTAAGACCTCAAATTGTCAATGTCGGACATGAATCGTACGAGGTTAAATAAAACAAATTAGATTTTTAAACATACTCGTGTTTATGTTACCAATTCGTAAATGATGATGAAAAAAGCATGTCGATTTAACGAGTATTTAAACCCTTCATGTACCCGGGAGCTATTTGTAAACCAACAGACACCCGAAGGAAGTGCTTAACCAACCCCTTGCATTTTCCAATAGAAACTAATATACCGAATTGGTCGGAACCACGGGAACCATTGTTTCTTTTTATTTGGTATAAACTTCCTGTCAACGGTTTTGGTTTAGTTTTGGTTTTCCAAATTAGACATCTAATATTTACCAAATTGGAAGCACGGGATAGCGTTGTTTTCTTATTATTTGGTATCAACTTCGTCCCCGGTTTTGGTTTAGGGAGCAGATTTGGGGATTTAAATGAATTATGTTATGTGTTGAAGTCTTTGCAGGGTCAAAAGGCTTGTGTTGAGATTTGGTGGAGGAAAAGATAGATTTTTGGATTGAATTCAGAGGCCACTGTTTCAAGAATGACCCAGTTACATGTACAGAGTTGCATGTGCAACTATCACGTTAACTAATTTTTTTTGGGGGGGGGGGATCATCTTGGGGGGGGCAGCTGGGGGGGTGGGGGGGGCAGCAGGGGGGGGGATACTCATATTGAGGAAAAGTATATAATAAGGTGCTCGGGGAGACAGGTGGTGAACTAAAAAATGTAAAAGAATATTGCAAATCTGAAGGCATATGTTGATGATTTAAAACAAGAACATCTTAGAGGTGTAATGAAGAAGGATATATGTTCAGGCGCGGCTCCAGGAGGGGGAAGGGGCGGAGGGGGCTCGCGCCTCCGGTAATTCTGCAAATTCTTGTCCAAAATAGCCCATTTGGACAAGTTACAGCCTTTCAGGCCCAGATAATGTGACGTTTTTTCAAATCCTGGATCCGACCCTGGATGTGTTGTTTGTTAACGGACCCGAATGTTACCTTTTTGCGAGTGGTTTCAAACTTTGCATTGTGTGGACTGCTGAAGAATGTGGAAGACAAATGAATCAAATCCAAGACATACATTGTGTCCAATATCCTTAATAATGCTGGTAAATAATGTAAACCTCATGATCTGTATTTGCAGTCTTAATACCTATTGTGTTATGGATATGGCGAAATGATTTAATGATCTAATCCGGCAGTTATCACCTGTTTTGTGTCCTCTTAATTAGTTATGTGGAAACAAACGGAGGTAATCAAATCCAATATCCTTAACATGTGCAAATTATCCCGAATTAAAGCTGGTAGGTAAAGGATAATTGACGTAGCTAAGGAACTTTGTTAGATAATTGGGTGTGGGTATCAGTTGTGCACAGTTAGTCGAGAGCGTAGCTCGAGACGACAGGTGCACAAACTGATGCCCAGACCCAATTATCTCACATAATTCACGCAGCTCAGTTAAATCCGTCATCCAATAGAAATGGCATCAGTTCAAATATAAAGTCATATATGAATATGTGTTTAAAATTAAGAAAACACTACCCATAGAAAACTAAAATAAATTCACGAATTAAAACACCGGCATCAATGGCCTTCTTACTCAATCACCGTATCGATCATTCGCAGTTGTAAGGATGATTGTTTGTGATGGGTCATCACTAACATCCCCATTTTAAAACCCGTGTGTGTGTACCAGGGTCGGTAAGATGTCATTTGAGCTTGCGAAGTGCATATACAGAAGAGGGTGGACAGACCATGACGTTATTATAGTAGCGGAAGACCAACAACAATTTGCCAGCTCTCCAGTTAGTGTAAAAAGCTAGGGGTATCGTATCTAAAGTTGGATTCTCCAATAACTGTATGCTGTCCAGCTATCCTTTAGGCCCTAGTCTAGGTGTATTGTACTCACACATCCACACGGCTTATAAAATTGGGTAGTTCACATCATTTTGTATTTGTGCCACCAACAATCTGAATTCGGCAGCCTCAACGAATAAACTGCTGTTGAAGGATGTGGGGGCAGAATAACCCACCTACTTCAGCCTTTTATTGTAAATAGGATGTGTATCACAAACAACAGCATGGAGGGTTTTTGACAAAGCTTATGAAGTGCATGAGTGACACCCTCTTAATTAAAAGGCTGGATCATGTTACAAGTATTGTCCATTGTCACTTAGTCTTTGTTTTCGAGTAGCGCACCTCCGGTCAAATGAAAGTAAACCATTAAATGTTAACTTAATGTACCTCCCCCGTGCGTGCGTACAATGTCATTTCTATATTTTTAACATCTACAATGCGTACGGTACCTTATGCGCCCCTAATCCGCCAATTAGGCAATAAATTAAAATTTGTTATTATAGTGCAAGCATAGGCCTATGTTGTTTTATATGTATTGACACATGTGCAGAAACACTAATTTTTCAGGGGGGGCCAAAGGGGGGCAAGATTCCCCCGCCCCCTGCCCCCGGCTACGCCACTGTTCGATGGGTGGTCGGTTCTTCTACGTGGCAACAGTACACTGTAAAATACCTGAAATTTTACAGTAAAATACTGGCAGCAATTCTGCCAACAATACCTAAACTTTACAGTGTATTGTAAATAATTAATTTAAACAAAACGCTTAAACATATATTTGGTGAGCTATTTTATACCAGAGTTGTGAATGTGTGGAGAATAAAAAAGCACTGACGAACACCCCAACTTAGTATGGCCTATCCACAATTTTTTAGTGCATATAGCTGTAAAATTTACAGTCTTGGTTTGTAAAATGTATTAACATCAAACTGTAAAATATACAGTAAATTTGAATGAAAACCTGTAAAGCTTAATTTTACGGGTTTTTTGTTGGCAGAATTGCCGCCAGATTTTCCTGTAAATTTCAGTATTTTCCCTGTATATGTTATATACAATGGTTAAATTTGAAAAATTCAAGTGTCAATATGATGTTTGTTACTCATTAATTTCGAATAAAGTCTTTACTTTTAGTTTTGTCATTATAGGCCTGGAAAATTGGACATAAATTTACAGTATTTTCCTTTATTTCCCATTACAGCCAACTACTGTAAGTTTTGG
The DNA here is from genome assembly GCA_023653785.1 of Ophioderma brevispina. Taxonomy (NCBI): domain Eukaryota; kingdom Metazoa; phylum Echinodermata; class Ophiuroidea; order Amphilepidida; family Ophiodermatidae; genus Ophioderma; species Ophioderma brevispina. The sequence continues at coordinate 149,057 of JAMKCH010029439.1, forward strand.
GATGTTTTAACAGTATTTTCCTGTAAATTGCAACTGTAATTTTTGTTACAGTGTACGTATATATTATTCCATGTATGGCATGCTAAATCCTCATGCTTCGTAACACTATTTTTTTTGGTCATATTATATTTTTCATTATTTTTTCCCTGAATTCGTAGTATTTAACAGAAAGCTTTGTTTTCAACGAAAATTTAGTTTTAAGTTGAAAACTTTTTTTTATTGACAACTTAGTTTATCGAGAAAAGCTACAAATATTGGACTGAAAAGTTTGTCATTCAAAACCCTGCTGTTCTTGTCAATTTATAATCTGAGTTTGTCATTGATCATTTTTGAACTGAAATACACTGTATTTAAATGACATTTTGAGTTATTGGGCGAGACTTTTTAAAATTTTATTTTGGCTAAGCAATAAGACTGATAAAAAAAAAAAAAAAAAAAAAAAAAAAAAAAAAAAAAAAAAAAAAAAAAAAAAAAAAAAAAAAAAAAAAACAAAAAAAAAAAAATATCTTTTAAGTTGTCAACAATGTCATTTTTTTAAATGTCACTTGTTCCGATAAAATTCTTTGGTTTGTTAGTTTTGGTTGTTTTATTTTATAATTTCCTAAATCCCAAATATCAGAACTTTGTACTATCACTCAACAAAAATCGATTCTTGAGAAGCCTAACCCATTTTTGCATATCCAGTTGAAAAAACTTTTAAGTTGATAAAGTGCTAAAATCAGTTTTTCAATTCAATAAACCGCCTCGGAGGTTTTACTTGAAAACTGGTTTATTAAATATTTTTGTGAAAAACTGTTTTCAAACAGTCATCATTTACATGAATGAATGATAAACTTTTTCGAAAAAAAAAATTATCGACTAATAAACACGTTTTTTGAAAATCTACGTTTTCTTAGAGAATACCCTATTTTAAGGTTGATATACTAGATTTTGGTTAAATTTATTTTTAAGAATATGTTTTCAGTGATAGGTACAGATTTCAATTTCCAATTGAAAAAGTTCGGTTTTTTTCATTTGATCAGAAAACTCCTTTATCCAACTCCATAGTTTTTCATTGAATTGAAAAAAAATATTATTAGAGGTCCGGAGAAACGTGAATTGAAAAATCACTCAAGCACGCCATTTCACACTTAGGATACCTTTGTCAACCACCCTTTACGATGCTTGACTGGACATGCAGTTGGTTAATTGGTTTTATATTGATTATCCATTGTTTTTCAGAGGCTTTGTATTTGACGAATATTCCGTGTTTCTAAGGTTTTGTCTGAAGTCACCAGAAGTCGGAGTGCACAAATTATCAAGCAATTTTGTTTCGCGTCAAGGTTATCTAGAATCTTTTGTTTGGCGTGCAGGTTTATATAATTGTGATATCGCCTCAGAGACCTTACTGGAGAACTGACTCGTAGATATATGCACGAACAAAATGGATAATCAGCAATACACTGGTGCACTAGAAGTGTATAGCAGAATAACAGATGTGATGTCAGACCTCATCTAATTCCCATATTGGGTTGTGTGATATGTAATCGTTTAATTGTCCCTTGGCACTGAAAGTGCTCCAATGGTCTTACCTGCTATAGGCCTACTGTTTATTGTCTTATCCATTGAAACCATGTGTACTTTCTTGCTAAAAAGTTAAATAATTTTGCTTTTGTTGTGTACAAGTTATACTCCAAACAAGAAATGTCTTTAAAGAAACGACGCCTCAGGATGTTAATTGAAAACGTTATTTATTACAATTATATTACCTATGGTCCGTGTCGCTATCCACTCTGTATGTCAGCTATTAGGTGCAGATCTTTTGTGAGTGTATAGAATGCCGTCTTTGATCGCACATGACTTCCACTGTCATACCATGACATAATGAGAGCGGACAAACAAACCGCGAAAACCACCAATTATCTAATTCGATTACCCATTCACCTCTCACAAAAGCTAGGCACCGATGTGTATTCATGTGGCATACACCGAAGCCATTTGTGATCTCCATCTCTTTTGCCGCGGTCGATGCAGTGACTACGGAAAAGCTGTCCCACAAAACTTTGTACTTTGACCGTGTTGTGACCTCCCTGACTGGTAGGTTTTTTTTTTGGAAAGTGCATAGTACATTCAATTTCCATCTTTTTTTTGGAAGTTGTTGTCACCAAATAAATGAGAATTTATGATTCAGAAATTACCGAAAACTCCATCAAATCCGTCATTCCTTTGTGGAGCTACTATGGTAATAAATAAGCTGCCATGCCTTTTGGGTGATTTTTGTTACCCGTAATTGTTAAAAATCTTGTGAAAATATATGACAATGTTCCGATCACTTCCGAGTCTTGAGAAACGTGTTTATGAAAGTTCAACGTACCTTGTAACAAAGTACAACTTCTGACTGGTGCCCAAGCGCGCCCAAACGTGGAATTCTACCTCGAAAACCCTTTGATACCAAAATGAGTACCAACATACTAACTTATTTCATGATGAACGTCATAACGTCTCTACATGATTGAAATGTTTTAAAAGTGTTACAATATTGTCACAATTATTTTGTCCTATAAAATGTTTGAGTCACCCTGTATACTGGTCATCTCTTTTCCTGCCTCCCTAATGCTGTTTCCACTTCTTTTCTAGGACTTTTCATGCACTGTTTGTGTTGCAGCACGCTTGCTTTGTGCATGACATACCAACTTACACCTCCTCTTCTTTGTCCTTTGAACCAGTGGTATAGTGACTGCTTTGTCTGGTCATTGATGCATGATTGAGTTTTCTTGTTGTTAGGCAGAATGTGAGTTGGGCTGCTAGTGACTGGATGTGTGGGACAAGCATGTGAGAACCAAATTCCCCGGGCACCTGTTTTTGTATGTAAGCTGAAGTTGTGAGTTGTGGAGTGTAAGTTGATCGCAAGTGAGTAATGTTTGGCATCTCTTTAAATTATGGATGAAATTTAAAAATATTTTTCTTCTTTTTCGGTTTTTTTGTTTTTTGAATTTTGGTTTTCTTTTTCGGTTTTTTTGTTTTTTAATTAAGCATTATGGCGGACTTAGATTTAGGTAATTGATAGAAATTGGAATTGGAACGATGATTTGATTGTGGATACGCGAATAGTGTTATGAATGTTTGAAGTCTTCTCCAAGTTAATTCATCCTGCCGTGAAGTGAATTGTCTATTTGAAAGTGTTTAGATTTGTACATTTTGCCAGTGTTTGAGTTTTCTTCTACCTTGCATAATCATGCTTTAGGTTTGTCAATATTTCTCCTACTTTAATTGCAAGTTTGGTTGGCAGAATAATTATATTTGCAAGGTCAAGCGCATCACATTAAAAATGACGCTTTTAATGTTTTTGCTTCGGAGTGATCCCCCATTTTGTGCCACAAGCAATTTAACATTTTGCCATTTTAAACCACTTAGCCGGTTTTCCACTTCAAAATAAGTCAATGGCTTTCTCGTAATTAGGTCTTTAAGCCCATATTCTTGAAATGAGAGCATTTTCATGATGGGGTAGAATTAAAATCATTTTGCAAGTGATTTGTTGGTGTTTTGCATTATGAAAATATTGAGGATCTGGGTGGCCGGGCCCTCTGGGTGTAAAATAGAACCCACCTGTTCCTTTATTCTTTAGTTATTGGTGCTGCATTGAGGGGCGTAAATTTTGTTTACAAAGAAACACCGATCAGTTTGCAGCATAGTTTGTGAAATCGTGAAATTTGAATGGTTGTTTTGTCATTTTAAAGGACAGGATGAAACTTGCACTGGTTTCGCGTAGAAAACAATTCTGGTCCACTTTATTTGGTTAAGTTATCAGTAGTTTATGATTAAGTACATCTGAGTAAATTTAGTTGAAATTTAGGTTAGGTTATTTGTAGACAGAGTTTTAATGTTGCTGCAGCTGGGAGGATGCTGTGAATTTTTGGTCTATTTCCTTTTAAACAATTTATGCCAAAAATTTGTCGTTGTCTTATTCGCCAAAACAAAGAATTTTGTGTGGCCACTTTAAAATGTTGATCTTTAGAAATAAATGATAAATCATAGTGCAATTAAGAGAGGGAAAATTGATTAATAAAGACGACTGTCAAAAGAGTATCTATTGTGAATCGAATAACTTTGGTACGCCTATGTTGATTGATTGGTCAATGTTAACTTTTAATTAGTACCCCCCCCCCCCTTGCGGCCACGCTACCACGGCCAGGGAATTGAATAATTTCGTCGTAAGTTTATTGTTTTAACCTTATTTAAACCATGGTCCGTGACACTATTATTTATTTGCCACCTAAATTTGAAAAATATCAATTGTTGTGTCCTAGATGCAGTATTTTTTATATTTATACCTTAACGTCATAGTGAGTCACAAAATCCAATTATCTCTAACTTGGAATGAGCATTTTAGGTGATATCTTATATTTAGTTGACTCTTTTAATTACTACACAAAAATCTATAGTTCGAAATCTCTGAATCTTTCGACTTTGAACCTGTTAAACCTAAGGTCGAAACCTAGACAAAAACTAACCCAAGCTCGCAATTAGCGGGCGAAGGGGGCAGACGCCCAACCTTAAAAGTCCCCCCCCAAATGAAAAGGCTAAAAAAAGGCACCAATATGGTTTTATGTGTTTTTTTGAGTTAAAAAAAGGTTAAAATTTCGGTAGAAGTACCACTCTTGCCAAATTCGTCCCGGCGATCTGAGGAGGTAAAAAGTTCCACCCTAAACAAATCCTGGTTACCGGCATGACTTCTACCATTTTTGATCATTATAACGAGACAATGTATTGCTGTCCAGTTTGACTTCATTTCAAATTTACCTTTGCCTAACTCCCCCCCCCCCCATTTTGCAATGTTGCCCCACATTCCCAGCAGGTGGCACCAAAATTATGATCTCAGCACTCTTCAAACTAAAGAAAAAATCTTCAAACCTTCTCCCCAAAACAGTGATGATCACATTTACTAAATGTATTTTTGTATTTCACTAGAGTTTCGTTATATTTTTTCATACCTATGTTGTCCGTTAGTGTAGATTTTCTCCCATGTTTTCATGCGCTTGGCTGAATGGAAATGCCAAAATTGGGTTTTAAAAATCCTTCCCAGTATGCCTCCGCCACTTTCCTAAGAGCGCTTTCACTCCTGCTGAGAGGGCAATTATATCGCAGTACCTTTAGCCGGTAAATTGGATCGTGGTAGGATTTAATAACAAAAGGCGGCAACGTGATAGGGTCTTTGAAAATCGTGTGTTGTTGGTCCTCCTCTCTATTAGGTCCATGGTCATACGGAGTCAACGCTTGTGCTTTGACACTGCTATCATTATAAACTGGGATGACATCACTGCATGGAGATAGTGATATGGACCATTTTTGTGGTTCTCTTAAAGAGACATGAGGAGATTTCCAGAAAGAAGCGCCCCAATTTTTTTAGAACCCGGGTTTTTTGCATATTTGGAATGCTTTCCAATGTACTAGTTCACACCTGAAGTGAATAAGCCGAATACGCCGTCTTTATGTAACAATAATGGTGATTTAGTACTTTCTGTCGTGCACGACAGAAAGTCAAAGCACGGTGTTCTATGGAGACAATTACGATAGTGAGGCAAGTTCAAAATAAGGTTTGCTGTTTTCTTTTGTACTTGTTTGTCCAATAAACCTTCGGAACGTTCTTGGTAGGTGGTCTACAATCGATCCTGTGCAATTTGAGAGAAATTCGTATCCTAAACAAATCTCCTCCTGTCACTTTAAACTCTGAGGCAATGACAATTGGCAGGTTGGTTGTACATCGCTTAGATTATGAGGTTGCTTTCGAACTTAACACCTATAGATAATATCTATCGCTCTTCTACCAACCCAGTCTTGTGGCTCAGTTGGTTAGAGCGCCGTCACTAGTAATACGAAGGTCGCCGGTTCGAATCCGGCCAAGTACATATGGGTTTTTTTTTAACACTTGTGTGCGCTGGCCATCTCCAGGGAAAGATTAATAAATACCCATCCTTGTCTACCTGGAGAACTAAGTAGTTGAAAAATTTAGCTGAAGTACATGTTGGAAATATATTGTTGCATGTTGGAACAGTTTACTAAATGGAAACATTTTATGTGAAAATACAAATGGATATTGCGAGTATAGTAACATTCTGTTAAATCAGTCTTCTGCTAATAGGTTGTACTGGTTGATACTTGTCTAAAGTTGGAAATTAATTCATTGCGCGTGTTGATGATGAGCAAGGATTAGCATGCATAAATAAATTCAAGGTGTAGCAGTTTACACTAGAAAGAACTTTGGGTTTGTTTTCAGGAAGGCTGTATAATTCGTCGGGGAGGGGGCCATAGTGGAACCTTTCATACACTGAAAAAATATTTTGTGTCATTTTGACACTAAAACAAGTGTAAAAAATGGGTCCTCCGTTGGCCACTTAAAGGTGTCAAAATTCATATTCATTTTGACACCTAGGGTGGATACCTGAGGACCCATTTTCGAAAAATGTCATTACACCCCAAATAAGGTGTAAAATTTACACTCGCAAGTGTCATATTGAGATATATTTACATCCAAATTGGGGTGTATTTTGGTAAAAGGGGAAAATTAGTATTTGTCACCTCTAGCACAGTTTTGAGCTTCTTACGCTGATGCCCCAATTTCCATCAAATGGAAAATTAGCATTATTTGCGTGGACATTGTATAATCCCAATAATCATTAAATTCACCAATTCTCTCAAAACTGCAGCAAAAACATGCAGTGGATCTGCAGTCGCATTGGAGCTATTTGGATGTTTGTGAAATAACATCTTGTAAAGTATGCTGAAACATCCATGCATGGTGACACTATCTTATTTGTCCCTATCAGTTTGGTAAGAAACAACTCTGAAAAGAAAGAAGATAGACAGGAATTCTGTTATCAAAGTTATTTTTGCCATTCTATATGGCAAACACAATTGCATGAAACAATCATACATAAAATATTGCCTAATCCATACTGGATGCCAAATTGGTGGAAATACATTTGATAATCATAATCTTGCACTTAGACTTAGTTTCCCATGCGACAAATGCAGTACAATGCACCTGCCACATTTGTACTGTACTGATGGCATGCTCAATCATGCAAAAGGGCCATTCTTTGGTCACGTTTGTGACCCAAAAACGGGAAATTTTGATTTTCAACCCAATGCTGTTTTGCCAATATAACCAATCTGTTATTACTCTTTGTAAAATGAAAAACCATTAAAAAAAAAAAAAAAAAAAAACATTGAAATATAGGCAAATCAAAATCGCCTTTTTTCTCTCTTTTAAGACATTTCTGTAGCGAAATACAAGGCAAGAAATCTATTGAGTGTCTAATCTATAAGAAATTACTATTATGACACAATAAATTGGGTGCCTCAAAATCTCTCGTTGCACCTTTAAAGGTGCTTGTTCCAATTTATTTGTATTGTGTTCTCTACTTGATATGAGAGCCTGGCACTTGCACATACACCCCATCAAGTACCGTGGGAAACAAACTTGCGGTTTAGATGGTAGACGCAATAATGCATGTTGCCAAGCCCTATTCAATACTGTGCTAATATTGATGGTTAACCACTAAAACGGCGGTTTTTTGTTTATATCTTGGGAATGAAATGGATTTGAGGGCTCAAATTTTAGGACGACAATGAGAAAAATACGGCCTTACATCTAATATCAAAACCGACACTACTTCTGGGTAAATCAGGGGGGTCCCTAACACGATCGGAACACGCACCTTTAAATTACCTGTGCATAACTCAAAACTCCAGAAACTTCCCCTGCAAAAGTAATCTCTATCAAACATAATACCCTTGAACATACGCGCCATGGCTACAGAGCTATGCGCTCTGTAGCCATGCGCACCGATACACTCTAATATCAAAACAGCCCTATTATAATTATTATACACCCCAAAACCATTGCACTCCTGGATGCCAAATTGGTGGAAATACATTTGATAATCATAATCTTGCACTTAGACTTAGTTTCTCATGCGACAAATGCAGTACAATGCACCTGCCACATTTGTACTGTACTGATGGCATGCTCAATCATGCAAAAGGGCCATTCTTTGGTCACGTTTGTGACCCAAAAACGGGAAATTTTGATTTTCAACCCAATGCTGTTTTGCCAATATAACCAATCTGTTATTACTCTTTGTAAAATGAAAAACCATTGGACCAAACCTAACCAAATATAATGTTCCCACTTTCGCCAGGATTGATTATTTTGTCAGGAGGGGCAAATAAAGTTTGGTCACGTGTGTGACCTCAGACAAAAAGGGGTTTTTAGAATTCAAACTTCAACTGTAAAATTCTGTGAATATGTAAGTACTCACATTCTTATATTTATTTCAGAAAGACATTGGTATGTTGTCATTACAACAATGTTGGTAATTAAAAGTAACAAGCAAACTTTACTTGGTAATTAACAAATACGGTCACGTGTGTTACATTGGTGGGCCTGGTTGTGTGACATCTCCATTGACTTTCAATACAAAATTGATGACCATTGTTAATGTGTTCCAAAAATGAGTTTTAATAAAATCTTGTCTATTTCCATATTCTCAACTATTTCAAACACTTTCATTACAATGCCATCAGTAATAACTTGTAAAGAGCAATGCTACTCATAGTATGCAGATTTCCTGTGTTGAAATAGTGCAAGTCTGCTAAATTTGGCAACTTCACCCCAACTTTCAAAAGACACATGGAAATCAAGTTTAAACCAATCTTTATTAAAATTAATTGTTGTTTCCTTGTTTAAACTGATCATATTCACATTTTAACTGATAATAGAAGTTAACACTGCTACCTTCTTCAATATGACAAGAAATTTATGTCCTTCAAATACTAAATGGTGAGTGCCGGTCACGTGTGTGACAATAATTAACACATCAATAACTTTTTAAAGAGGAAAGATCTAAACCATTTATTTTGTATAACGGAAGGTACATATAAACTGGCTTTTGTCATGAAATATGAACATTACTGAGACAGTGATTTCCTAATAATAAAAACTTCTTTGTATTTTTAGTCACGTGTGTGACATACCAAAGTCAATTAAAATTCTCTGTTAATTACTTGTCTATTTCCTATAAATTTGTATTTTTTCAACATAATTTTGAAGATTGAAGTCCATGCAATACTTTAGGCAGTATTTCAAACAAAAATGAAAAGCTATTTAATAAAAAACTAAAGAAGCAAAATGGTGTAATAATCTCACTTTTTTATCCCAAAATATTGAAGACGTTCATTTATGCAAATAGATGAATTTTGAGTTGAACATATTGTTTGAAATATCATGCAGGAAACTTGGAAGGATGGCTAACGTGATAATGTAAAGAAATTTGCAATACCATTAACTTCATTTTTTATCAAAAAGGTTTACTTTTTTGAAGAATGGCCCAATACTGCACACATGCTTCACACAACAAGCTAACAGAAAGCTAGTTTCTGACTATCAAGTTGTAATTTATTTCATCAGTTAGTCGGTACAGTATTAAACAACATGAACACGGCTTACATTTATTTTCACCATAATTATCAAAAATGTATATGTGATGTGATCAAGCAAAATGAGTCGGAAGTCGCAAATATTGATTTTAAGATATAGCCAAACAAAGGAGAAAATGTCTTTTGTTTCCTATTGTTTTGACCACCCTTCAACTGATCATATCTTTGGAAGTAATTGGTCAATTTCAATGGGGATTTCAGCAAAATGTATAGGTTTTTAAATGATGCATACAGCTTCATGAAAAAGTAAAATTGAATCTGACCAACTTCAGACTCATTTTGCTTGATTGCATCACATATGGAAATGTAGCAGATCGGTAGTTACCGGGTCGTAACATGCTGACAAAATGGCGAAGAGAAAACTTTTGTGTGCCAAGGCGCATGCGTCGATACGTCGATTTACGCTCAATTTGGTGTCAGAATTACACCAATTGATGTCATGATACTTCGACACCTCTAAAAATCGTAAGCGTTCCCGCCAACTATTGACACCCTTGGAGTCATTTCAATTAAAGAGACATGAGGAGATTTCCAGAAAGAAGCGCCCCCAATTTTTGTTGAACCCCAGTTTTTTGCATATTTGGAATGCTTACCAATGTATTAATTCACACCTGAAGTGAATTAGCCGAATACGCCATCTTTATGTAATAAGATGATGATTTAGTACTTTCTGTCGTGCACGACAGAAAGTCAAAGCATGGTTTTCTATGGGGACGATTGCGATAGGAGGCAAGTTCAAAACAAGGTTTGCGGTTTTCTTTTGTACTTTTTTTGTTCAACAAACCTTTGAAAGGTTCTGGGTAGGTGGTACTATAGGGACCGATCCAGTGCAAAATTTGAGAGAAATCTGAATCCTCCTCAAAAAACCTCCCCTCATGTCACTTAATTGACAAACCAGTTTGGTGTAAATCATGAAATGAGCACCGTCGGACACTTACCATGCAGTGTCACCGTAAATTAAAAACGACCCATGGACCGAGCTGGTGCTACATACTGGCCAAAACTCAGACCCCCTCCTACAGTCTTAAGCACCAGAACTAGTACTGTCATGACAGTATACGACTGTACTACAAGTACTATTTCTAGTCAAATACTATGGTGCTAACAGTGGTGTGTTTGCCAGTACACTATCCCATAAAAGCAAAATAAAGGCAGGTTTCGGGATAGTATCCGATATTCTAATCGGAACTATCGGGAAGTTTTCACCTGCAAATTTTTTGTCCATATATGGTATGGTTCGGGATAGTCTCGGAACAGTATCTGCTTATAATTCTCAGGTATCTAGTATCGGATAACGATCCCGCTACTATAGTAGATTCACTCAACCCATCGTGGTACATTACCGGTTTAGGACAAGCTTCGACTTGTTTGGGAGAGGGGCAGAAATGTCGCCCGAATTCACCTGTTTTCATGATGAACTAAGACATCTGGCCTTTCATGTTAGGGATAATGCAAAGACTTTGTGTTCCTCTGTATCCAAAGCACGGGCGGCCCAAAATCCAGTAAACATTCAACTTGCCTGTTCATTGAATACATTGAAGCAAATACATTAGTCAGCATGTTTTGAGAGTTCACTGTTTGCCTACAAATGTTTACGGTTGATTATGAAAAAATGATTTCATTAAGAAGCGCAGAATTTTGATACTCTCTCTAATCGGACGACATATTTCAATAGATTTGAGGGTGGATTTTATTTTCCATCGACTTGCGCACTTACCCCTCATTTAATGCCAATCCCAACTCATAAAAAATTTCGAGAGGTGAAACGATGTGTTGGATCTATCCTCCATTAAGTCCTAGTCCTACTCCCACCGCTAGCTAGTATCCCTATAGTAGGGTTACATCTGTGGAAAATTTTTTAAAGAAAGCTGATTTCACTGATTTGTAGGTATGGGTGTCAACATTTACCCAAAAAAAAAGTGAGCTTGGTTGGGGGGTGGGGAAAGTTCATTTCTGGGGGGGTCCAAAAGTCTTGACCACCACCATTAATTAAAGCTCACAATACGTGTTTGGTCCAATGAAAGAAAATTTAATTTTGACCACGGACGTGACATTATTTTCCTACAAATTTATGCTTACACGCAAAGTTGTGAGCATGATTAATATTTAAGCCTACTGTACACTGTGAAAGTATGAAACCGTATAATACTATAGTCGTGTGACAGTGGTTTTCACAATGTATCCGTATGGACATTTATTTTTTATTATCGACTTTCGGTTGAATATACAAGGGGAGTTGCATACCAGAGATGTGGCTAATAGTTTTGACCCAAACCTAGTTCATGTATTACCCGCAATTCATGTTTCTTCTCTCGTTTGACCACAACCGTGTGACTTCAAACAGGCCTATTCCTGGGTAGCAGCAGGATTCACTCACTCACAGCCAATCAGATTTTCCGCCATTTAAAAATTGCAGTAGTGTAATTGTATTAGTAGTACAGCAGTAGGAAAGAGGGGAACAAGACCAGTCGCAAATTCGGGGGGGGACTCGAACCAGGGCCCCTTCGGGCCCCAGTCCCGTGACCCGGTAATAGCTGAGGAAATGCCCTAACTCGAAGTAGCAATTACACGGTAAACGTCATCAAAAATCCAAGACTCCATGGGGCCGAAATCGCTTGGCCGGGCCGCGACAAAAAAACCGGTCGTAGCGTAGCATACCGGTTCATGTTTCCCTCTTCCTCTGCTGTACTACTAATACACTTGTACTACTTTCAACTCAGTTAAGATCCGGTTTTATCCCGTGAACGAGGGCTGGTCAGATTTACCATCCCCCACCCCACACTTTAGCAGTCCCCTTAACCCCTCCTTCCAATTTTGCCCCCTCAGCCCAGCCCTCCTACTCTCCTCTCTCCTCCACTTGCTCCATTTCGTCTTTTGTCCCTTTCTCGTCCCCGGCCGACACTGTTCATGTGTCCTTGAACTTTTTAAACGTGCTTGTCTCCTGCCTTAGAAGTGTGCCCCCATACCAAAACGTACACCATCTTCCGCCTTCGCCAACCGGTCCCCGCTCTATTTCTTTACATTCAATGGTCTTCTCTTCCACCCTCTTCTTCCCACACCCACACTATCTGCAATCAAGGTCCTCAAGGCTTCTTCCCTTCAACTTTACACCACACACATCACACTCACCAACGCTCTCCCTCTGCGCTCTCTCTCTCGTCCTCTGTTCCTTTTCAAAATCCCCATCTCACTTTCACTCAGAGACCACGTTTCACTCCCATATAGCATCACAGATCTCAACACAACTCTTAGACAAAAACACCATTCCTTTCATCTTTGAACTCTCCACATTCCTAAACATCACCCACCCAAAAACCTTAACTCTAAGCTGTCCCAGCACCTCGCCTCCACCAATTTACATTTACCCACCCCTGGCACCGCACAACATCCCGATTTCACCTCACAACACAACTTTTCCACCTGCTTCGCCATTCCTCCGTCTCCTTTTCTTGCTTCTCTTGCCACCTACAAAATATCAGCCATCTGTGTGGATCTCCCATGAACCGATTTCCCTTATTTCTCACACCACACTAAAATTGCTCCTTTCCTCTTTCTGCACAAGCCTATCTTACTCACTGACACTCTCCCGCACTCCGATCACTATAACTTTTGTCCTTCTCAAGATTTACTGCCGACCATTACTCTCAAAAGCCCTTCCTCCCTTTCCAAAACTTTTCCTTCAGTTCCCTTCCACTCACTCAAGACAATCATCAGCATACAATATCTTGCTCATCAAGTTCTTCTTTTGTACTCTCTGTAACCACATCACTCACAAATTGTGGCAAATACAAAAACGACAATACAATACGTTGATCACACCCACCTTCACCTCGGACACTCAGACCCCCACTAACCTTGTATTACTCCTCGTACCAACGCATCATCATCTAACCATTAACTTCCGGCATAACCTCTCCTCTTCTCCTCATCGCCACTTCCCGCACTTTCCTCCTCATAACTATCAAAGTTTTCCTCCAAATCCACAACCAGTTTCTATCTCTTAGGCAATATTCCTCTTGCAACCTAATACTGCCATCTATCATTCCTTTTCCTAGTATAAAACCAAATCTCATTCATTTCCAATATTCTCCGAATTCTATTCTGTACTACCCGCTCCACAATCAAATATCACCACAAAAACCATTGCATTTCCATTTCCTCTCTGAGCATGTTTGTCCATTGGAAAAGCGCAGGTCTTGTGATCATTAGACCGTTAAAATCGTGGCGTTCGAGCCCCACTGTGTTCAACATGTTTGTGTCCCTGGGCAAGATCTAAATCTGATTGCCATCGTCGACGTCAAACAAAATCTGGGGATGTTTGTGTAATATCATGGATCGATGGATAGGTTTGAGCACCTAAACGGCGGCGGAGGCGGTCGGCTAAACGACAACTCAAATAATTCTTGTGGGCAGCAAAATAATTAGATTCACTGATACAATATGTTTCTATATTAATTTATATCTAAATTTAACTATAGTGTGCAGTCGTAACCATCTTTTTTTCAGGTGGCAGGAGGGTGGGACCCCTTTTCCGGGGGGGTAAGCATCAGGGCACCAATTTTCCGGCTCGCTACACCTCCTGGTAACCCAATTTTTTCATCAGAGTCGGAACGAAATTCTGAAAAAGCGGGGGCGGGGGGGGGGGGGGGGTTTTTGTGATGGGAGCAACTTACTGTACCATACCTAATATCCAGTGCTTGCGTTAAAAGGCCATTTTTATTATATACATCTACAATGCGCTGGTACCTTATGCGGCCTAAATCAGCTAAATTAGCATATATACCGAACATCCGAATTTTTCAGGGGGGCGAGAGGGGGGCACGATGTCACGGGAGGGGGGGCAAGCTGCCCCCCTCTGAGTTACGCCACTGATAGTTGATCGATTCCCAATGTTGAATTGCTTGAAATGCCATGGTTAAAGTGACAGGAGGAGTTCATTTTAGTATGAATTTTTCTCTCAAATGGTGCTTGATCGGTTGAGACCACCTAGGCCTAACATTCAAAGGTTACTGGACAAACAAGTACAAAAAACCCGCAAATGTTGTTTGAACTTGCCTGCTATCGTAAATCATCCTATAGAAACCACTAAATCATACTGTATTAAATAAAGACGCGTATTAGCTATTCACTCAGGTGTGATTCATACCTTGGTAAGCATCCAAACATGCAAAAAAAAACAAGTTCGAAAAAAACTTGGGGGACGCTTCTATTTTGGAATGTCCTCATGTTTCTGTAAAGCGTGATGTCTTTCACTATGACCTGGACATTTTTTCAGAAGTATCAAATGACAAAAATAAATGTCACCATTCATTGTTTAAAATTGAATTTCCTTTCCTTTGAAACCAAACCACGATATATTTAATTATTATTTGAGGCCAATGACCTTTGACCCCCTCCCCCCCGAAACTTTCCCACCTTGCCCCCCACACTCACTTTTGTGGTAAAATGTGGAATAATACCTACACATAATCAAGTGAAATCAGCTTCTTTAAAAAAAATCACAGATTGGCTTGATATGTGTTTATTTATGGTTCCTATACTAGTATCGGATACTATCCCGATACTAGTAATCCGATACTAACCCGATACTAGGATCGGATACTATCTGGATAGCACTGTTCCAGTGGTCTTGGTCTCTAGGTTCCGCAAAAACAAAACCCAGAATGACGGCATTGTGTTGTTGCAGGGAAATTTCCTTATGCTGTGTAGGAACACCCCTAAAGAGTATATAGTTGTAGTTTAGCATTAGTTTCAACTCACAAATGAAACTAAATAATGGAATTACCTAAAGTAGTATAAATATATTCAAAACAAACTGATGCAAACAACATAAAAAAAAAAAAATTAAGCCTGCTTCCAAACAATTATAGGACAACTATAACTACATCGGCGCGGTGTATTACTAGTGACGGATGTGGTTTGTTATCACACCCCCCCCCCTTTTTTACGAAATTTAAGGGAAATTTACTAATAATACCAAAATCTTCAATGCCAAGTGCCGAACCTTGTAAGTTCTTCATTAATTAATAATCTTAATAGAAAATTTGCATGTTGACGTATGTGCATAACAGACTTTGGTGTATTAATAGTGACGGATGGTGAACGTCTGTCAAAGAATGTAGACTTGATTCCCACAAGGCGTCTTAAATACTTTGTTTAGTAAGGTTCAGGTTAAAGTCAGGTAAGGTTTCATTTGAGGGCCTGCTATTGATATCCTGGTAACCAGCACTACCTGTCCCAGGGACCCACAAGTTGTCGGCGGCGAAACCGTCACCCCATCAGATTTCTGATGAGAGGGTAGCTGTGGTACCATGGTGTAATTTGAAAACGAAGACTACCTACAAGGGCGGGGTCAGCTCTGGAGAGCAATGGCGGCCATCCAGCACCTGCTGCCTTGCATGGTGGGCGTGGTTGCCAAAGGCTAGCCACCGAAAACTGTGGCTTGACGTCAGGAAGGGCATCAGGTCAATTATCTTTTGCTCCAATAAATACTCACACAGAGTATTGCTGAGTGAGGTGGATCCGGCCACTCGTTAAAGGGGCAAAACCGGATTTTAAAACTTTGGTATAACTAACTAAACTCACTAGTAAATATTCTCATCTTAAATTTATACCCTGACACAAGAAACTATGTAATTAATTTATAATTATAGATATTAGTAGAATTTATATTATATTAACAGTTACGGTGAATCGCGGCAATCAACTAAATCCGTCATTATGTAATTAAACCAAATTGAGCAGAGTGCGATGACGGGCGTTGTTTGACGGATGTCAGAAAACGCCGTATTGATGTGTCCATTTAATGACGGATGCTGAATAAACGCTTAAGTATAGGGAAAAGTCAACATCCGTCACCTATGTCATGAACAAAATGCAGTTTTGAGTATGTGTGAGTGTGAAGGATATGATGGTTAAACTTTCCAATGTATTACATCCATTTTTATCAAGTAAGAATTCAAGAATATTAGGTAAAATAAATTTTCAGTAGTTGAGTTCGTTTCTTAATCGGATTGATTGTTTGATCGCTTGTGGGGGATGTGTCGGACCATCTAGAATTTCGCGATTGTTCAAATGCGATTTTCTCAGAAACAAAATTCGTATTTTGTTTAAAATCCGTCACTAGGGAATACACCCGAGACATATAATATCACCATAGCATTGCTTCAACAATTATAGCCAAGTATATGATGTAGCCAACTGCAAAAAGTATCATAAACACGGCATGCATCCAAATTGTCAACCATGGCAATAACCATAGATCCCATATGCTAATAAGCCTTACATGTATTAATTCATCTGGCCTGCACTATTATCTAGGGCCAGGAAGCTTTAGCTTATCAAGTTTTATGGGTTCCTTTTGTGTGCACACCTAACCTGTCATAGATGATAAAGCAGATAGCCGATAGCACGCCGCACAGCATACAAGTCCCCCATACTACAGAATCACGTGAAAAAGATTAACATCCATGGGAGGTAGAAAATAAACAGCAGTGAGTTACGGGGGCGGACACATTAGACAACGTCATTACATGTATACATGTATTCATCCGAACGCAGTGCCATATACGATCGTACATGGACAGTACCAGAAGGTTGCAGTTTCGAATAGGTATATCAAGTTACAGGAAGTAAAGAGATGCCAAGCAATCCTTGTTCACGGCCAGGCTGGATACTCTTCGCCGATACCTAGTATCTGAATAGTATCCACTGGTGGATCATGTGATATGATCATCATTGATTGTGTTTAATCGGCAGATATAGTATCTGAAAGGTATCCACTAGCGGATACCTTTAGATACTAGGTATTGAAAGGTTATCGTTAGTGGATAACCTTTCGATAATAGCGGTACCACATGGAACAGGTCATTACCTAGTGTTTTCTTTTGGTTACCACTCAGATAAATGGTATCTCTGAATAGTATTAAATAGTGGGTAGCAAATGGAACATGTCCCAGTAAGTACCCGCTAGTGGATAGTTCTGGATACATTCAGATATGCACCAAATATAGTACCGAAAACTATCCTGTATATTTCCGGGAACTGTACCGATACTTTTTTCTTTTGCTATGGGCTATTATAGCCTCCCATTTTGGTATTAAATGAAATAATTAAAAAAATCTCACCAGTGAGTTACTTGATAATCAGCAGTATTCTCCGTAGCCTACCGGTGGTAAGAATCATTTCGCATGTTCATGCATGACCTTAAATTCCCCTGAATCATTGTCACTACAGCCTATCTCAAAAAAAGGTACAATCAAAAACCGATTTTTTGTTTTTTAATTATATCTCAACTTAAGTAAGTCGTTTGTACATCACATTAAAGAGAAAAGACCAGGCTTTCCAGTATTTTTTATCTCATTTGCTTGTTTCAATCGAGATATAACTCCAGTTTACTGCGGAACACAAAATTCGAGTTTGTGCCACTTTCTGGTTGAGTGAAAACGGTGAAAGAGTTAGTTAAACATAAGTTATTCACATTTGAACAGATATGAAATTCTTTAAAAAGGCATTAACTCCATAATTATAGAAACTCTAAAAAGATACGAAAACAGCTACGTAATGGTGGAAGTTATGATCAGTAAGTTCTGGCTTTAAGATAAAGTGAATAACATTCGAATCTGTTGTTAGAAGAGAGCCATTAGCATACAGCATCTAGAGGAGAGAGTTGTTATGGTCATGAAGATTCATGTAACGAAAATTCCTAACCAACCACCTTGATTACTTTTGCCTCCAAATTAAATTATTATTGAGCTTCAACCAATTAGATAGTGAAAATATTTTTAAACAATATTAAAAATCAAAAAATAAAAAAAGTGTTTATTTTGGTTGCAAGTACATTCCTTCTGGCATGATTTTAATAGATACCAATTTTGCAATTCAAGCTTCATTTCATTGACGTGAATAAATATTTGTATTGTTTATTATTTACGAAAGAAGATATTTATCATTGAACTGATTATGTTGACTAATAAAACTTGTGTCGATAAACTAGACTCCTTTTATTTACTTTAATCTGTGTTTTGTGTCTTTTGCCATGTTGGAATCTTTTGTGAGCTTTAAGACAAAAGTGACACAAAATCGATTTTGGCCCCTATTGAAAAAGTGATACCACAATTTGAGAGTACTACCTACCTTGCATTGATGAAGAGGGTCCATACTAACTACCAAATCTGTTAAACCTTTTCTGTAGTGGGAGGTAAACGAACTCCTTAAATAAGGCCCCTATGATATTTGGCTCCTGCTCTATATGAATCCCCCGGGATTTACTGTTTTTACAGAATGTAAACATCCAAATAGCTTTCAAACTCGTGGAAGTGATTTCAGTAAGGGTCCTTTCATTAGGCCAAGTAAAAAAACATGTTTCTCCTCCGGGTTTTTGAAAAAAAAGGAGGAGGAGGGGCTTTTTATTTTTTATTTTCAAGATGGCCGCCATTCAAGATTTTCGTCAACTCCAGGTGTTAACCTTATCACACGTGACGTCAAAACTAACAGAAACATAAAGGTCACACAAGAACTGAACATACAATGTTTTAATAGTGTTAGCACCATGTTTTAGCACATCTTAATGTTTTAGTTGTTAGAATACCTCCTATTAAAAGTATCAAACTGAAGCACTATCTTCAATTGGACAAGAGTTTCATATACAAATTCTCTAAAAATCATAATCGTCGTCAACAGAATAAACTGAACGAATGACGGTCGTTGTTTTACAAAAGTATTTTTGAGGGGGTACATATGGAACTCTTGCCATGAATTGATGCTTAGTAAATGTTCTACAAGCTCTCCTGTAGCATATTCAGTGAAGATATCACTCAGCGTCTTTGATCCATCGAGCACAGAGCGTGCATACCACGGCTTGATGATGGATTTTGCCGTTCGTATGCAGACGCACACGAAAACCATGGTGAAATTTCACCAACGATAGATATATGCAAGTCTTCACACGCAATCGGCCCTTTAAATTTGAAATAAAACATCTGATCAATTGTATTTGCCACGGAAACAAATTTTCACAGTACGTACGGACTCAATCTCGTGTTAACCTCTCCGCCAGTCGCATTTATTTAACGTCATCAACGTACTATGTTATCTATGTATCATGCATTGATGTGTGGCGCGATATCTTAGTGTAAATGACTGGCTATGAAACTAACCACCTCAAATCCAGAAAGGCACTGGCAAGCGCACGTGGGGTCCCCTTGCTCTTAGAGCTTCGCTATTGGGGTTGTTTGGGAGACGAAATGAAATGGGCACAAGGCCCCATGCGGAGCTAAATATATCTTTCTACATATGTACGCTGTTCCTAAATTTTTTTTCGTTGGTGGAGGGGTTTTAGTCTATGGTTCGGATAGAATTTCATCGAAGGCATTTATAATCGATCATCGCTACCACATACTACAGGGATAACCGTCGAGATAGTCATGCATGTATGAAATAAAGCTTACTGTGGTGCATACTCATTTCCTCCTGATGGATTTTTCGTTATTTTATTGATATTTTTTTTCATTTGTTTTTAAAATTATTAAATATAAAAAATAAATCAGGGCGGCTTAAAAAAAGGAAGCGGCGGGGCCGAAAACTGTTTTTTGCTATTACTACTTCCTTCGCCTTATGCCAATTTTGCATGCCATATGCCAGTATGTCCCTTTAGTACAAAATCATACAGGTGTCCCAACGGGCCATACCCACTTCCAAATCGATAGAAGTGTAAAATAACAGTTAGAAACTTAGTAATGTTCAAGCTCATGATAGGTTTTTATAGATTTTTTAAAATAAAATATAGTCATTTAACTCCTCTCAGCTTTTGGTGATGAGGTTTCGATTAACAACAGGCCCCCCCCGTCTCTTCCCTTTGTGTTTCTGTTGTTCGAGGGTGGTCGGTTTGCTAGGGTTGGTTAATGGCTTGTGGGTTCTCCTTTTTGTTTCGACCGTGTTTGTATGATGACCGTCATTCCGTTATCCGTCGTCTGCGAGTCAGGTCGCTGTCTCCCGTTTCTCCTAGCTCTCCGTGTTTTAGTTTCACCATGTTGCGAAATCCAAGCTCAAAAGCTAGGGGACGCAACACCCCATCTAGTCCATGGACCAATCGCTGGTTCCACGGATCCTGAATTCATGGTTGGGCAACCGTTGGCCGATTGACTTCCATGACAGTTTGATAAATTGCAAGAGACTGGAATGCAATACACGCATAGCTTGAAATTACTTAACGGGATCAAGATTATGGTTTTAACTTCAATTGACACAGTGGGAAATCCGCTGTTATAAGAGGCAGTAGCCGACTCTTTCAATGAAACTAACTTGATAAACAACCAGTACTTGCTCCAGATCTACTATTGGTAACTTGGCTGAACTTCTGAGAAACTGTGAAGCGAATGACAGCCATCAACCCTTGCAGCCTCGCTAATGTAGGCTACAATGCTCACAACCGACAACGACCCCCGGCTATATCTTCGCAGTGAGCAAAAAGGTGAGGGCTTACATATTGTGGATTTCGTACCCAAGCAGCCAGAAGAAGAGAAACAATGATGAGAATTGCGCATGGAGAGCCGATGGCACACCATTTTGTGAGGAGAGCGGCCGAAGAGCTCAACCTCATACTGTTTCTCCTGCACAATGGATCTCTGCAATGCGGATGCTCGCATTCAGCATGAACTGATGTTATCGTGGGCATTGCAGGGTGGTGATATGGCCGATTACCTGGGATATACGCTAAATGTCCATAATGCCATGCTGTACACTTGGCAGTCGGTATTAGAGCGTATGACACTGCATACCGTAAGTCTCAGGCAGCATTCAGTTCCGATGGGGAGCAGAATCACAACACTAGTTAACTTGCATCTCCAGCGGCGCCAGTCACCTACATTTGCTTCCATTTGGACAAATCCTTCCCAGTACAACAAACGCTTTACATGCCATGACTTCATTTTCACAACGGTAACATCTCATCAAAGTCAGTCGTCATTTTGCTAAAAATATCACCAATGCGTAGTGCGGTGAGTAATAAATCTGGTTTAACAAACAATCGACAGCATACAGGTTAATAAGTCAACTCTTATTATGCTACTTTTTCAAAACAGATTGCTCAAGGTTTTTCCTCTTGCCATTAATAATCAAAGAAAGACAAGTTGTTGGCAATTTGCAATTGAGACAGTCAAAAAGTACAATATTTGCCCATTTATCATTATTTCCAATGCCACAACTTGGCTAGGAGGTCCCATGATGCCAGTTCACAAACGACTTTCAAAAGTTCATAATGTTGTTGGTAATATCTAAAAGGCATATGGATATGAGGTGACCAACCTCCTTGCTCATAGTGGTTTTTATCAAAACCATGCATCTGACCCCGCCAGTATGCCTCGGGTACACTCGGCTTGCAGTGTGTACACTGCTGCACACTACTTAACTCGAGTGGTGTGCCGTTGCCCTGGGTCATTGCTTACAACGGCACACGCATTTTCGGTTCCCTGTTCAGTATTTTATACAGTTGCTGCCCCCCCTTTTTTTTCCATTTATACCAGTTATGACTCTGAAATTTGAACACTTTGCTTATTTTATAACTGACATATTCAGTGTATTTCTGCCAACCAAAAAATTGCATGTGCCTACATGAAAAACATGTCTATGTAATTATTCAATCATATAATTTTAATATCAAAGTTATTCTGTCTGAATAGTAGCATGTTGGTGATTTAAATACATGTGTATGCAGCATGTTTTGTGATTACTTTTCCACACTTTTTTGTTCTGATTTGCTTTCCTTTAATACTAAAACAATAAGTTGTCAAAGGTACATCAAGTGTATACACAAACACAAGCATCCCGGTGCACACCTCAACATCATTAACTGTTCTGTGTGACCTCCCTATTACGAGTAAGGACTGGTCCTTGGCGTGGTGGAGATAAGTAAGAGTTCACTCACACTGCACTGAGTTGTGTTCGAGAGCTATTTGAGAATATGATAGGCCCGTTTCTCAATATGTCGCGACCAACTCAAGTCGCTCGCGAAAGCTCACGCATCCACAACAAACAAAACATTTTCCAGCGTCAAATGTGCAACACGGTCCCTTTACAGTGGACGGTCGAGATGATGTCGCCTCACACGATGGAAATTGTAAGATGGGAGCGTGGCAAGCGGCTCATGTTTGTCTGCCCCAGCCGTCATAACAACACCCGGATTTTTACAATGCTAAAAACGCCCAAGCCCTATTAAAATCAGGAAACTGTGGACCACTTTCGTCTAATATCATTTCAAACTGTTTTTGTCCTTCCCTACCACCGGATGTTTGGAAATCGGAACTTATAATGACCTTACCGAAGATTTACTACAAGGTGTCACCTCTGGATTTCGTATTACAGATGAAGCTATACTTTCACTCCCGTCATGCAAAACAATTATACTTCGGCGCCTGTACAGAATAACCGTCGTAAGGTAGAAGAACAAACTAACTTTGAAGTATCCCATGGTCATTACAAGCTTTGTGGGATGCCGCCGACTATTGTAAGCCCGTTAGGGGCTATCCCCAAGCCCAACTCTAATGAAGTGCGGTTAATTCATGATTGTAGTAAACCTGATGGTTTGGGTCTGAATGATTATGCATCTATTGACAAATTATCATTCCAAACGATCGATGATGCAACCAAGCTAATATCGCCCAATTGCTTTATAGGCAAAGTGGATCTAAAGAGTGCATATCGCTCGGTCGCTATCCATCCCGATGACTACAAGGTAACGGGACTACAGTGGACATTTGCAGGTGATACGCATCCCTCTTTCATGTTCGATACCCGACTGCCATTCGGAGCCCGTCGGTCACCAGGGATTTTTCACAGGTTGACACAGGTGGTTAAGCGGATGATGTACGCGCGCGGTTTCCATGGTATCGTCGTGTATCTGGATGATTTTTTCATTGTTGAGCCTTCTTACGAGAGATGTTGGGAGGCCATGCAAACATTGATTACTCTTCTTCGAAAACTAGGATTTTCTATAAGTTGGCACAAAGTGGAAGGACCCTGCCAAATCTTGACTTTCCTTGGGACGATTTTAACCTCGGTTCCCAAACCTTCATTGCCCGAGGCAAAAGACGGAGTTTCAGTCACTCCTCTCGAGCTCCCGCTCGCCGCAAATTGAATTGGTCGTAGCCCAAGTTATGAACACGCGGAGGTAGGAACTTACTAACGGTCGTATTCTTAACCTCATTGTCATTCACCTCTCTCCGAAGTCTAACTCACAAGAATAACTCGATAAGACTTTCAAGCCGTTTTACTGTGGGGAGTCCAATTTCATTGAATTACTTTAAATTGTCGACCTGTTTTTGCTCTTTCCCAATATGGATTCACTGGTATTCATGGATGCGTGTCCCGCTGCGTCGGGGATATTCTATAATGGAGACTGGCAATATACTGTGTTTAATCTTGATTGGCAGAGGGAAAGAAAAGGGAAATAGCCGAACTGCAACATCAATTACAGGAGGTTGTTAGACAGTGAATAGCGGCTGCGGCTTCGCGTTGGGGTCACGTGGGGCGAATAGCAATGTAAAATATTTACTGCAACAACATTACGCCCGACGAGATTATCAACAAGGGTACTTGTCGCCATCCTGTTGTCCATGGCATATCTTCGTGCATTGTTGGACGGCCACCCAATTTTCTCAATACGAGCAGTAGTGTCTATCGCGGTCCCTCAAACTTTTGGAGATGGCCACTCTCGCCTACATGAACCCTGGCCAACTGGGTCCTTAGAAACGCTCTTGAAGAATATGCATGGTCCCATGACTACAGCGAATTCGATGTTTTATTTTGCCTTATCACTATTAACTAGTCAATATTTCTATTGGCCGCGATTTCGCAAACTTTGTCTACCAAACAGTCCAAGTTGGACGCTACTTAATTTCTTTTATGCTTTCATCTTGTCGAGCATTGTAATACATACAGAGTACTTTGTAGTTTCATACAAACTCTATGTTCAGTTGAACTCTTTGGTCCGCTGGGTTTAGGAGCCGCCGGCCTCTGTCTCTTAATATTTATTGAAGGCCATTCATCTGAAAATTAAGTTAAATTCATTGTATTCTAAGTTCTATCATAGAGCTGTATTGTGCGGCTGTGTTTTGAGTAGGGTGGTTGTGTGTATGGTAGGGGCGAGTGTCGAAGGTGTGTCGCGGTGTGTGTGTGTGTATGGGGGTTTGTGTATTTGCGTTGGTTTTGCGCGGGCGAGGCTTGTTATTTGTTTTTCCTCCTCCATGAGGTTCTCCTCTCCCCTCTCTCTTCTCCCTACTCCTAACACTGTGTTTGGGGTTTTGGCGAGTTTGTATCAATTTGCTATTCAACTTTGATCAAGTTTATATTAAACTCATTAGAATACCAAACACCATGTTCCTGTGTCTTTCTGTAGGGCTGTGTTATTAATCTCTCACAGCTGTTGGTGATGAGGGTTTTTGATTACCAGTCCCGCCTGTGTCGCTTCCCTTTGTTTTCCATTTTGTTCGAGGTGGTCGGTTTTTACTAGGGTGTTATTGCTTGTGCGGTTCTCCTGTTGTTGTACCCGGTTTGTATGATGACCGTCTTCCGTTAGCCCGTCGTCTGCCGAGGCAGGTCGCCTGTCTCCCGTTCTTCGAGCTCCGTGTTTAACCCTCCCTCCGCCCTTGGTGTGTGGGGCTGTCCTTGGTCGGTGTTCGGTGGCGATATTGTGCGTGTGTTGTTGTTGTGTAGTTAGTGTGTGATTTAAAAGGGGGGGGGCCTAGTTTGGTATCAAATTTGGCGATTTCAACTTTGAGATGTTCCAAGTTTATATTAAACTCATTAAAATACCAAACACCGGGTTCCTGTTGTCTTTCTGTAGGCTGTGGTTATTAAAACAATTTTACACAGTAATTTTCCAAACACGCTACCCTTTCCCCTTTGCATCGAACCTCTACCCTCTGGGAACCTTTAAGTGGGTGGTACCCCATAATAGTAAGACGAGAGCTACGCTATACTTTTTGTACATTTTCTGTGTTTGTAAGATTACCATCACACTATGGATAACTAGGCCACTATTGGCAACGGCAACATTCAAGACCACCTCTGCACACAAGGCTGGAGTCCTGAATACAGCCCAGTTCAGGGCAATTCGTCTCCTCTGGGAACCAGTTTCAAAATCAGGGCTGGCAGAGTAAACGAGAATTCATGATTGTGGTGTGCGGTGTTGTCGCGACACTTGGCATTGTAGCAATTCTCCATGCATTCCTGCATTTGAAGAATCAGTGTCCTAAAAACTATTAAAATTACTACGAGGATTTTGTTGCCCTTATTGGGTGGGGCCGCTCTGGGGAGCCCGTTTTCGTAATTTATAAGTCTGATTATGATGTGGGCATTGTACAATCCGCCACCCTCGCCTTCGAACTTGAGATTTAATATAGTATTACTACCAAAATACCTTTTATATCCTATTCTTGATTTTAAATCTATAGTCCGGAGGTTTTGTCAATTATATCATACCGTCAAGTTGGGTATATTGGCAATTTTTTGCTGATAATGGTAGTTAAAGGTGTGTACCTTTACTAATTGACGGGTGGCCAAGGCATTTGTGTCGCCTGCTTAAGGCAGGAAGACACAAGGGGATCACTCTTTGTCACTGTTGTTGTTGTCTGTTTTGAAAAAGGATTAACCATTTGCCTGTAATATACCACATACTTTGATGGATTTAAACCCAACTTGGGACATAGGTGCAACATGGGGTCCCTCATTTGTTGATGAGGTCAAAGGTCACATACCAAGGTCAAAGGTCATGTGAGGTCAAGTTGTAATATGCGCTGAAAATGTAAAATTGAACTCATTTGAAATGTTGGAAGTTCAATTTGAACCAAACTAGGTTTATGCAGTCGACATGCAAACCCTCAATTTTGTTTATGAGGTCAAAGGTCACATATCAAAGTCAAAGGTCATGTGAGGCCTATCATTCACAAACCGCGATGGCAGGCGACACAAGCGGTCCGAGGACCGATGTATTTTTAAATTGACGTCATAAGCCATGCCCCTTTTTCATTTTTTAGTAACAATGACAAATCTATCAACACACCCTGATTGGTATCAAATTAAAGCTAATGAAAAGCTTCTGCTTCTGTTGAATACTGTGTAATCACTGCCAAGGCTGTTATAACACGCAGTCAGTGTGGAACAGAGGACTATAGTTTGAAGTGGGTCTTTTTGACTGTTAATTTGACAATTAATTTGATTGAGTCCTCTTTGAAAACGGTGATGTCTGAAATGCTACGTAGGTCCGGTGGCAGAAGGTTCCATTCCAGGGTTGATCTTGGATAAAGGAAATACTGGTAACACACAATTTATTGAATGAAGGAATTGCCAGGATCAAAAGACCGGTGTGAAATTAATCATAGTCCGGCATGTATCAGGGCACATATGGTCCAGTGGATACAACGACCGCCTCATGGCCCCAAAGGTCCTGGGTTCGATTCCCGCTGAGGTCAATGTGTTGTGCACTTGGGCAAGGCACTTTACCTCGCTTTCCTCTTTCCACCAGGTGCTAAATGGGGCGCTGTTAAGAATATTGTCCATTGAGCGCCGCCCAAAGGTATGAATATGCCTTGAGCATTTGTAAGGCTGCTGACATATTCTAGTGGCAGCGGAATAAATGTAAATTCCAACGTGTGACCTTTCATGTTGTAATTTGATATTATGGGTTTGATTTTATGGCTGACATTCATGGCATAACATTTGGTTGAGGCGAAAGACTTCTGCCATTGGGATTCCCATTTGCAGAGAGAATCAATATCATCTTGAAGCATATGGGTATCATGATTACCTTTAATTTCCCGGTAGATTATGCAGTCATCTGCAAACAGACTAACTTTTTCTGCGACTACGTTTGGTAAGTCATTGATGTATAGAAGAAAGAGCAAAGGCCCCAACACGGTCCCCTGGGGCACACCTGATATTACTGGAGATTCAGATGACTCGGCCCCCTCTGTAGTACTTGCTGGCTTCTTCTGGTTATTACAACATTTCAGCCACTGCTGGATAATGTTTTGTTATAACCAACATGCCTCAAGTGTGCGGAGTAAGTAGTCTTGGTGGCGGGACCGTGTCGAAGGCCTTGTAAAATAAAGTATAATCAAGTCAGCTTGGCTTATGTTGTCATAAAATTAAGGTCGTCTTATCAGTCCAGCTAGCTGAGTTTGTCACATGACTGCCTTTGCGGGACACCATGTTGATTGATGCTTTGATGAATGAAGATGAATTGCAAATATGTGGATCACAAGCCATTTAAACAAATTGCAGGTCATTTAAGGTCATAAAAAGGTCAAATTGGGACACCAATGGAAGTAAAAACAATATTAAATGTGTATGTAACATGTCATGAATAAACATTGGTATATCAGAGAAGATGAAAAAGAAGGAGGTGGTTCGACTGCTACTTCAAAAGATAACACTGTTCAACCGCCAATTCATCTCAATCGGCTTAATCCAATCGTTGCACAAAAGACTTGCACTACTTGATGGAGAAAATACATACACTGTCATTAAATCCCAGAAGAAAACATTCCAATTACCAGTTTTAATGGTTATTTGCACAGGGATATACACTCTGTTTTGTGCCAGTACAGCGAAACGTACTCGGCCTGCATAAGTTATAAACAACTTTGAACCCAAATTTTCAAGTAAGATTTGGCACCTTTGGGACCACTTTCTGACACAAATAAGTATGGTTGAGATGTACTGAAAAATGCATTGATCTACTCATTCATCATATCATATTTCTCAGGAGGAAATAACGCATATTGGTAAATTGAGGCTAAAATAATGAACATCCTTTATTGACCCCAAAAACCTTGAATCAATGTTAGCTTTACCGAAAAAGGGTCGATTTGCTGTTTCTTTAGTTAAAAAAGTCACTGATTTCCTCAATTATTTCGCCAAGATTAAAAATAAATAACAATCAGTCAGAACAACCGCGGAGTTAATTGCCAGCAGAGATCTGTTAGCTGGAAAATTAATAAGCTATTTTAGTGGGAGTGTGTCAATTACTTCCTGTTGTGAAACCTTCCCGAACGGCCAAGCTTGAGGCGGTTGAACACATTACTTCAAAGGTCCAATCGAGTGGCCCTTGAAGTTTTCCTAACAATGAGCTGATGAATGAGAGTATTCCTGGGTAATCGGATTGCAAAATCGAGCCATCTCCTTCTTCTCATCTTCTCTGGGTATATGCGATGTTCTTCCTAAATATAGTAGTTGAGGGCGTGTACTTTAAGAATCTGACGGGTGCCACCTTGTCAACCTTGGGCATATCTTTATATAGACGTCATAAGCCACGCCCCCTTTTCAATTTTTAGTTAACAATGACAAATCTAGTTTGTGATCTAAACATATCATATTTGGTATCAAATTAAAGTAATGAAAAATTGAATGAAAATGTGTGGAGCTCAAGACATTCAGACAAATACAGGTCATTTAACCCTCGTGTCTACCGTGGGGGGGGGGTGTTTGGTTTTTCCCGCCTTTTTAAAAACGATTTTGGTGTCAAATTATTTAAGGTAACTTTACACCGAATTTTACCACCTAACCAAATATATTGTAAGCTCTACTTTTCTGGATTGCTCGTGCTCATACCAACACATTAACAGCAATTAGATCAAGATCCATGCATTTTGAAAGTTTGGTCACATTGTACAATGACCAATCAAAATTTCAATGACCTTTATCACATTTTCACCCATCACAAATATGCCAAAGTATATGTTTATTATGAGACGAATCAATTGAGATACATTTTAACTAAATCAAACAGTTTATATGACTGATCTCTTTAGATCCAAGATGGCCGCCAAATGGACCTTTTGGGACAATATTTGATTTTAGCAACCTCAAAATCATTTAAGGAGATGTCGTACAGATTCTAAATATTATGTTAGAACTTTTGTTTAAAGGGGGTGCATGGGAAGCCAAGTAATCTGCTAGACTAAATCCTCTATGACGATCCTTTCAACCTTCCTTCTATATCTAACGCAATCAATGTGAACTTTGGCTATGGGTGATTGTATTACATCACCAACTCCTTTCACATCAACACTTCTGCCAGTGTAGTTTTCTTCAGGAACAAATTCTAAATTGACTACGGTTTTGTTGCACCCGAGCCTTGAAATATATTTACCCTGGATATTTACAGATTGACCGTCTAACTTTCCTCTGGTAGTGAAGTTCCTTGAATCCTTTACTTGGTTGAGTGAGTTTGTCATATGGGTCCTTTTAGTATGTTTTAATAGTTATCTTTGCTATATTATCATTCTTAAATTAAAATGCAATGACAAACACAATGATAAGCGCAGTAAAGCGGAGTGTATAAGTAAACAACAACCAGGCTAACCAGCAGTCATCATTAACGATACTTGTTCACCTTGCTCGTATTGGCTCCTTTTATCTAATAACATTTATTCATTTTCCTTACATGTATTTTAAATAAAGTTCTACTTGGTCGCTGGAATACTTGGAGTATCAACCGAGAGCAAGAGCACTTGCGTGGTGAGTTTTATATACTCAACATAGAAATATATATGACATTAGGAAATGTCTGAGGATTTTACAGTGTTATATAGCCTCCATTTTTGTGATTAAAATTATTAATTTGATTTTCAATTTTATTTGAGAAAAGATTTCTCATGGGAAAACTACTTTGTTTATGATAAAAAAGAGATGGTATTCCGTTGGTAATCTTGGCATCGGTAACACGTGGCTATTGCATATTGCGCCAATAATGGTTTTCCATTGGCAGCTGTGGCATCGGCTTCATATCGGCACCCTTACTGGTCCAATATTGGTGAAGAATATTGACCCAAGACAAGCAGCCAATATAGAGCCAATTATTGGGATAACATTGGCCCATTATTGACGTAAAAGCAATTGATTGCTTAAAAATAGCAGGGCTGAACTCAGTCAAATACATATAGGAATACACTAATATGTCTCAACAATGGGTGTTTTAAACAGAGCACATTATTTCAATGACATTATACTATATTATACCAGTTTAAATAAAAATATTAAATATGTGAGTAGCTCGAAATTATCTAATTAGTTTATTTAATTATCTAATTGATTTATTTAAAAATAGCAGCTTGAAAACAAATTCCATTAAAATAATTGTTGTAAAAGAACATAGGGCCGTCATTGGCACAACATTGGTTACAATATTGGTTCAATATTGGCCAATATTGGGCCAATGAGCAAAATATATCTATCCAATATTGTAAACCAATATAGGGCCAATAAATAATAAATATTGGTCCAGTATTGGACCACCATTGCAGTGCTATCTGGGTCAATACATTTCTTACCTTGAAAACACGTGATTTTGAATTGCTTATATTTCAATGTAAAACATAGGCTGAATTTCGTATTTGCTCCTATACGAAATTAGAAATTTCACAATTTTTGTACCAAAGAAACGTTTCTCAGCTTAATCCTTTTAGATGGGGATATTTTTGATGGAAAGCTTTACATCGGGGTAAAAATCAGTACTTTCGATTTTTTTAGGTACACCTGATTTGTGAAATCTCTCGTTGCACCTTTAAGTTGGCATAACTTCTCAATACAAAGTTCAAAAATCAAGATTCCAAATTTCTCTAATAGGTGAAATGATCTTGTTTTATAAATGATAGTCAATACATTCAGTAGATTTTTCACTGCTCAGTAGAGGCCATATGCGATTCAACCTTGAAAAATTCTAATAAAAGGACTATTTGTATATTCTTGTAGGGCTATATGTGATTTATTATGAAAAAATTGTCCGGCCTTTTCGGGCAGCTGCGTTGGTTAGATATTCAAGGTCAAAGGTCAATGACCTATTATAAGGCATATCATGGATCATAACTCCTCAACCATTTGGTCTAAAAGCACAAATGAAGTGTCTATAACCAAGGTTTTTGGGGTCAACAAACACAATTAGCATATAGTAAAAACGATCAAATGCACCCTTCCTTGATTTTCAAAATAGTATGCACTATCTGCATGAAATTGTACTTTAAACTTCGTCCCCCTGAACCATTTTAAAGGTGTTGGTTAAGACCTTCTTGGATTTCTTAGTTACAAAGCCTCTGACCCTTTTGATTTTGATACAGGTGGATTGGTATAAGTCTCCTCTTTTCATTGATATCAAAAACGTTCCAATAGTCCTCCATTTGATGTCATAGTAATGTTTAATGAAGTAATAATCATGGGAAACTTGATTTTTCCGATTGTTGCTAAATATAAGCCAATTTCTATTTTGAGTTAAAAATACAGGAATGTGTGATTTTGCTAGGTTTTTGGGGTGATTATGAAAACTGAGTCTTGTCTTACCAAAGATAAGTTGGCGTGATGGTCCCAATATTAAATGCAGCCACTAGGTTTCAAATTTATGTGTTTTAGCTGGCTGGATGAAAAACTTGTTGGCAGTGGTAAACACCCCACCTTTCTCCCCCAGGAAGACGAAGGTTACCTCAGACCTTCAATGGTGGACTTTGCCACTCATATGAGGCAAGGAGTTCCATTCAGCCTACCTGTGACATATCAAACACCCTGACAATGGATGCGTTTAAACACTCTGACGACGGATGCGTTTAAATTTGGGGCTCACCTATCTCTTCGGGGGCAGGCCTCTGACCAGCCTGCGTAGCTCATCACCACATAAACGTGCTCGAGTTGTTCGCTGTCTTTCTGGCATTGCGGCACTGACTCCCCGAGGTCAGGGGGAAGGTAACTGTTGTCCGCTGTGACAATATGAAGGTGGTGACATATAAACAAGGAAGGGGTGTAATCAGTCCCAGCCTATGCAGGGAGATTCTTCGGCTATTCGGGTGATTCCGAGATTGGGACATTGGGCTGATCGCCTCCCGTGTTTCGGGAGTGGACAATGGTTTGCGGACAGTCTCCCAGGAGGGTCCCTAATCCCAGACACAGCCAAAAGTCAGAGGGCCGTCGGTGCAGTGGCAGCTCTACTTTGCAGTTTGCCGCACAATCTTCAAGATGGTGGACCGTCCACACGTGGATCTGTTCGCCTCAGTAATGAATCGTCAGATTGTGGCATATTAGGGGCCTACTCTTGGAACCTGGATCCCCGGGCAGTCAAACGGGACGCCATGGCAGCGGACCGGTCAGGATTGATAGCCTATGCTTGATCATAGTTTCTACAGGTTGCCATGATCCCAAAAGTCCTCGAGTGGCTCTGTCTCGAGACTGCCTGGTCCTGCTGGTAGCCCATTATGGCCACGGCAGCTGTGGTTCTCAGGCGGTTAGATCTGCTTGTAAGGGAACAGATCCATCTTCCAAAAGGAGGGGACCTGGTAAGAGGTCCTCCAGCCGACGCGTTCGTCCCAGAGTGCACCACCCATGCTCCGAACATGTCTGGTGCATTTCTGCAGACTGTACACTGAGGCGGGACTTTCTGAACAGGCTGCCTTGCTCACTGTTCAGGCAAATTCACTAGAGCATTATAGGATTACCATGCAAGGTGTGCCGATAGAGAGTTCGATCCAGGCAATTTCCTCAAGGAAGTCTTTCAGAAGTGGGTTTACCTTAGGGTCCGGACTGAGGTTTCTTTTTACCGAACAACCACAGGCCAAACCCGTAAAGGGCTCGGTGATGGCATGACAGTTTCTTTCAGTCCCCTCTTGTCCAATCTGGTGAAGTGTATGTTTACGGATCGTCCCCCGGTGCGTAGCCTTGTTCCGGAGTGAGATTTGCCATTGGTCTTGCAATTCTTATTGTCGGAACAGTTTAAACCCAACCGAAAGCTTAGTCTTCTGGAACTTCCTAGTGGGTGGCTATGGTTTGTGGCCATAGGGGGTTCGGATATACCTGGCTTGTCTACGGACGAGGCCCATCACCCCTTTGAGCGCAATGGAGGTCTCTATTCTTCCATATGCAGGTTTTTTGGCCGAGAATCAGACTCTTTCTTTTACCCCGAAACCGGTGTTTCTGCCACGTCTCATCATAGTTGCAGACCGGGATTACAGAGAGCTCAGAGAAGCCTGCAGCAAGCTAAGGGACACATTGAGCCACTTGGATTTCCTCAGTCATCTGAAATGCACACAAAAACACCATGATTGGTTGACTGGCTTCTTGGTTAGGGCAAATGATGTTCGAGCTCACGCTTCCTCCTGGGCATTCTATAAAGAGGCCTTCATCCCACACATTTTGGCAATGTCGGTTGGAGTTCTACTTCCACCTTCCAACAAGTCTATTTGATGCATGTGTTAGTCAAGCGGAGAGGGGTGTCGCCGTCCAATCCCTCTTGGCTGCATTGAATTTAATATGCAGTTATCTTTGACCCAGCAGCAATAGGCGACTATGGTGGGGCTTTGACAGGGGTTGCGGTGGAGTGTTCGTTGGCTACCTTCTGACCTTCTTCCCGCCCACCGATAAGCCATGCAGTGGAAAAGTCTGTTATGTGCAAAAGACGGCTAGGGAAGGGAAGCTAGACTAGTAACAGTGTTGTATTTCATGGAACTCACGCCAATTTGTTTTCTCCACCCACAAGAGGTGTTGGAAGGTTTTGTTTGTTTGTTTGTTTTTTTTAAGAGAAACATTTTGCGAGGGGCGAATCACAGCGCCGATTGATGTGGTACCGTGAGAATGTGGTGCGTGTTTTTGTCTTGTCCGATATTTCGGGAGGAGTAGTTGGCTCATTTAGCAGTGGAATGGGTTTGTTTTTAATAATTACGTTGAGAAAAAACTTGTTAAAAATTCGATTTTAAAAGTGCCGCTATTTGAAAAGCAATGATTGGATGCATTTGTAAGCCTTAAAAATGTGTTTTTGCCCCCAAAAAATTGGTATAGACACCATATTGTGGGTCCAGTGGATAAAGGAGCGCCCAACCCCGCCGCACGTCAAAGGTGTGGGTTTCGAGCCCCGATGCGGCAATGTGTTTCGCCCTGGAGTAAGGCGCTGTTTACCTCAATACGCCTCTCCACCCAGGTGTATTAAATGGGTACGGCGTATTATTCAATGTTGGGGGAAGGTAACACACGCTGTAGAGGAGGTGTGGCGATCCCCCTACAGAAAATTAATGGTGGAGTCTGGCCCACTCGCTTCGAAAGAGCGAGGGGCACTGCCCCCTAACTTTACGTTACCAAATTTGATTCTGCCAAATGGCTGAGCAGTTATGACCACCCATGATTTAAAGGTCATTGACTTTGACCTTGAATATCTGACCAACGCAGCAGCAACTTGAAGGCTGGACATTTTGGCTGTTTCATTATAGATTATTGTACAAGTTTTGGTTATTTGATACTTGTACAGCGACGAATTGGCTAATTTATGTTGCGAAAAAACGTGGAAAATTTGAATTTTTTAAATTATTTTAAAAGGTGCTGTTCTCTGTTGAAAGATAATGATGACTTCATTTATAAGCCTCAAGATGTTTTTATTGTGTTATTGACCCCAAAAAACATGGGTATAGACACCATCTTTTTGCTTCGGCCCAATTGGATGAGCCGTTATAACCCTAATGGGACGATTAATAAAGGTCGTTGACCTTTGACCTTGACTATCTGCCCAACGCAGCAACACGAAGGCGGGACAATTTTTTGGTAATATTCATATATTAGGCCTACCACAATATACAAAGATTGTATAGGAAATGTGTCAACGCCCCTCCGCATCACTACTGTCGTATTTCACATTTTTGTGAGGTTTGCGAAATTCCGCTAAAGTGAGGATGCTAATATTATTTCTAATTAATGATTGTTTGAATTTCTCAAAATCATCATATCCGTGTTCACATACTGTCGTATTTAAAACGCCATCAGTAAACGCTGTTTCACATACGATATATGTGACGTATTTCCATCGTTTTTCGTAAAACAGCTTTTCACATAGTGTCTATTTTACGACATTGAAAAACAAAACGGTGTTGTTGTATTGTGTTTAATATGCGTTCGTATTTTTTGCAATATACATGATTGGATTTCACATAACAGACTTTAACTTTGTAAGCCTAATTAAGATAAGATAATTGTAGTTTTAAGTTGGATTTATGGGTTATATTGGACTTTAAAACAGGTTTTCTTCAAAACAGTAAAGTCTACATGTTTCTTTTTTGCTTCGTTTTAACCATAATTATAGACATGAAATGTCGCAATAGATTTGGAATTCGATTTTCTCGGAAAACGTGTTTTGTAAAATACGACAGTTATGTGATGTGGGCAAACGATATATTACGCCTCTTAATCGCTGTAGAATAAAAAATCAAAATTAGTTGTAAAATCTTTTTGACTCGCCCTGCAACACGTAGGCCTATAAAACTAATTTGAAGTACAAATTCAAGGTCCAAGGCAAGTTGGCCATCGGGATCAAAGGAAAAAATTGTTCATTTTGATTACATACTTCGCAGAAGTACCCATTTCCACATAAATAATAATAAATATTATAATACCATGTAGTGGAATATGCACATTCAAAGGTTGTTACATTTTTATGATGAAATGAATAAAATGCCATCTCAAGTTCTTTTCTGACTCGCAGTGATCAAGGGACATACACTATGCAGCATTGACTCATTAGCAAATAATGGCTTTATTGATATGGTAAAATCACCTGGTATTCAGCGGACAAAGCACTTCAGATCACCCTTTGTTTATTTGGAACTGCAACACCATTGTTATGTCCATGCAGACTGAAAGATGTAGGCGTTATAGGCCACTCCTTCTCCCCGACATTTAGGGTAGGACGTTCCACATAGAAGTCCAGTACGCAATCTGCGGTATTGCCATTGATTCCGTCACGCTCTGTATGATGTTGTTAGGTAGCACAGGACGGAAATCAATGCAATACTCATTTGTATACCTTGGACTTCTATATAAAATGTTACCCGTTTGGTTTTAAGCTGTGCCCTCGTTCGCGATTAAAATAAACTTTGAGGTTTTCTACTGTGGTCCAATAATTTTGACTGTATAATTCATCATTTATTAAAAAAAAAAAGCAACTAAAGTGAACAAAAACTCATGGTGGATTTGTTGCTTGTTAAGCGTGACCTAACATCTCGCGCAGAACCAAGATCCATACTTATTGCTGGACCTCATTTACCGCCATGTATAGTGTGGGTCGGCATGTCAATGAAAAACAGTTCCCCGTAGGCTTGTGGTGCTAAAAGTTGAGTTCTTGCTGTTTTTTTTCAATAGGGACCAGACTGTCGGAAAATATGGGGTGCAAATTTTCGGATGGATGCCCCCTTCTTCAAGGGGGGAGGAAATGGGAGGAAATGTTACTACAGGGAAGGAAAAAAATTAAAAATCGAGTCAAAATGGGGTTTTAACTGTAAAGACATGTTGTCTCCTTATAAGGATTAGAAAAAGTATTTTATTTGCCTAGGTCCGACTTTAGTTAAAGCGCTATGCCCCATAATGGTTCAAGGTCATCCTGGGGTTAAATTTGCCACATGCTTTGATTTTGTGATGAAACTGGTGATAAGTTGTTTGTATTGTTCACAGGATCCAAAATGTATTATTTTTTTACAGTGTGTGACATTTGAATGTCGCAAGGGGTCACATGGGCTATGGGGCGTCACAAGAATTTCCATCTAGATGTCGCAATGGTGATATCAAAAGATCAATTTTAAACATGCATTTTCTGTTTCAGCTATGACACCATGGAAATCTTGACACCA